>JANHFL010004264.1:65727-76310 GCA_032468155.1 Oxyrhabdium leporinum
TTTATTTATTTATTTATTTATTTATTTATTTATTTATTTATTTATTTATTTGCAAGGTTTATAGAGTTCATTCGCATCCAATTCTAAGCAGCCTACATTCCTATTTTAGTACAAAATAATTAAAATAATGAACATACTAAAAAACAACAATTATTTTGTAACATGTAAGGGTGCATAATTAAGGGTGGGGGTTGGGGGAAAATTCCCAGAGTCAAATAATCCAGTATCTCAATGTGGCAGGAAACCAGATTATATCAGAACCTAAAAGCCTTAAAACAGCCAAATCTTGAAGGTGTTCCTAAACTCAAACAGAAATGATATCAGTCTAGTCCTTTTTTAACACCAAACTTGAATATGTTGGCACATAGTCAATGTAGCCATTTACAATTGAATCATACATATGGTATCCATTTTTTGTAGCAGATTAATGGATACCCCAAAACTTTTGACCAAAAGAATTCTGCCCAAGAATGAAAACTTCCAGTTTGGAGGTTGCTAGGCCTACATCATGATGACAAGTTAATAGCAATAGAATAAAGAATAAACATATTTTAAGAAGCTATATAATTGATTCAGAATAACTTCTGCATCCCTGGTAACTACATAACTGACATCTCAGCACCTGAAATAACCAACATTACCCATTCTCCCTAGTTCAACTAAAAACAGCCTATAAACAGAATCAGGCTTCTATATTACACTTAGAACTGTCATACCAATCTAAGACAGTTATCTCTAAAAATATAATAATATATTGCTACATTATAATTAGAGAAGGGCAGATTTTGTGTAATTGCATGTAGCATGCCTGGTAATCTTTCAAAGAAGTTGACCTGGCTGTGGGAAGATTCACAGGTGTTATATAGCCTGATGAAATGGCACTCAAAGTACTTGTAAAATATGTGGGAATGACCTTGGGAGACAAGAGAAAGAGCCACGGTCTAGATAATGTTCTTATAAGCAAAGTTGAGTCTGAAAAAGAGGAGTGGCAATAACATCCCAGCAGAAGGGACCCTCCCTAGTTTTTGGGAGAGTCAAAGTGAGGGGTGAGACCTCTACTTTCAGACTTGCAAGATTAATGTCAGCCTTATAGGGTAGACTATAGGCAAAATAACAACCAGAAGTACTAGCTCTATATTTATGTAAGATTACATTAACATAACCTTCTAAGCCTGAAAGCCCCCCCCCCTTTCATCCTCTCACTTTGACTCTTCCCAAAACCTTCACTTATCTTCCAAGGTCATCCTAAGTACCATTTCAGTAACTCATCAAAGGAGTTCTTCAACTTGAAGTAGAACTTCCATTCCAGGCATCAAAGTGAAGTG
The DNA here is from genome assembly GCA_032468155.1 of Oxyrhabdium leporinum. Taxonomy (NCBI): domain Eukaryota; kingdom Metazoa; phylum Chordata; class Lepidosauria; order Squamata; family Cyclocoridae; genus Oxyrhabdium; species Oxyrhabdium leporinum. Next base: position 67,053 of record JANHFL010004264.1, read on the forward strand.
GCCCTGCTGGTTTGGTTCAAGTAGTTAAAGGGGGGGGAGGGGAGGCTTGTGCATGCATCCTCAATGCAAAGGCCCTTTTCCCCCAGAGTGAAATTATTGGTCAAATCAAATAGTTGCACATCAATGCAACTTAATTTTCAGAGCTGAGTAATTACTTGAAATCAGATTGCTACGGCAGTCTAGATCAAGGTGATGATTCACAGAGTGTCCAGAGACAGCCACAAGAAAGCTGCTCAATCATCATTCCTTGTTCTTTGCCTTTGCATCTCACAATAAATTGATAAGATTATTTTTTTAGGGGGAAAAAATAAAATAAGCCAGGCTCTATTTTTCTTCATTTCTTCATCTATTTTATAAAATGTATATGTATGCGGGAGGTCAGGATGACTAATGAGAACATAGAATGAATGAAATCTGCTAATGAGCCTGGAGTTGCATGAAAGACAAAGCATGGTAAAAGTGGCCCAAAGATATATCATCTAGTGTTACCATGTAACTTGTGTGGAGTGCACAAGGTGGTTTCAGACCACTTCTCACTAACCCACATCGCAAAAGCCATTATGGCAACTGACACTAATTGGACCCTGTGTTGGCAGTCTCAGCAGAGAGGTTGAGAATGGGGAATTCCCATTTGATCTCTAACATGTGTCCTTTTGTTAAAGACTTATCACATCCAACTGAATCGATTCCACTGTTCAAAGAAATGGGCAAGACAACCCAAGGCACAGCATAATAAAAAGAAAGAGAGAGAAAGAGAGAGAGAGAGAGAGAGAGAGAGAGAAAATGGAAGCTTCTTTCAACAAGAACAGAATCCAGCAAAACTAATTTTAATTTAAAGAAATAGCAAAAGCTTTATCACCTTCAACGCTAACTGGCAAATAGGAAGACTTTAAAGATGCACGTATAATATGAAAAATTTTAGAGCAGGTTTATATATATATATATATATTTGCTCCAAAATTGTATAGGGCCCAAGAGCAAACATTACACATCTAAATGCTTTGATTTTTCCATCTCATCATGGTGGAAATGGCTCTCTAGTATGTAGAGAAGCATCTACACAAAGAAAAATCGAAAGGAGGCTTAGAACCATTTTAACCAAATAAAAAAGAAATCACCCGTTCATTCCCAAATATATTCATTTTCAATGACAGGAAGTCCTAGTGACTGATTTTTGTAAGTAAAAGAAATCCAGTTCCAGTGCAGGCAGTTATTCAGCTAGTAGCCTATTCTTGTTTTCTTAGAAATATTTTAAAACTATAGTACCTGGGAGTTTTTGAGTTTCAACATGTGCATCTGACTGATCACAATACACTTTATAAGACATTGTAGAACAATTACACCAAGTACAGATTTACAAGCCTCTCGCAACAAAGTATTCTAACCCTTTTGAAGATCGGTGATTTTATTTTCCATCATTCCCAGCCAATATAAGTAGAGGAGGATGAAATGAGTAAGGTGCAAACCTTGCATTTATTTGTATTTTACATAGGCAGCATGCTTGCTGTAAAGGGAAAGCAACCAATAATGCATGAAAAACCATTTTAAGGGCCCCTCAATGAATTTCAAAATAAATAAGCAAGATCATTTGCTTTTGATTATTCCGGTAAGCATATAACTACTTCTACTTTTCACCAGTAAGGACACTAAATGCAAAGCAGTGGGGTAATTAATAAAAACTAGGCACTTAAAGTATTATAAAATTAAATTTCATTGCATTAATATTTACTGTAATTATATCATTCCAGATATATTAATTACCATTACTTACATTCTGGCCGCATCAATTTCCTTTCACCTGCCAAATCACCTGGACATCTTTCAGCTTCCTTATCTCCAGATGCCTGTCTGGCTACAGGCCTACATTAGCTTTTTGAATGTGAGCAGAAATATTAGTTCTGCAATCTCTATGGAAAGAATGGTAATAAAAAGATTTTCAAAAATTCTTAAGGAGGGGGGAGAAAAAAAAAGGCTTACTATCTGAGTTTTTCTGATATTTCTTCTGTCCATCAGATTTCCACTCTGGAGAAAAAGGCCAAGAGAGACTCTACTCAGTTCTACATAGAAAATGATCTGTAACTTCCAGCAATTCTAGCACATTAGACAAATATAATAATGAGACTTGATCATGACTTCAGTCCTTCGTCCATTGTCACACACATTGATTAAATAAGTAACTATCTGATTAATAAGATTTTGAAACAAAATAAATTGTATTGATTATTCAGTTAATGAATAACCTAGGTTTAAAATATTGATGTGTTTGGAAGGGGAGACAAAAGGGAGGAACTATAGTTAGCTAGAGACCTCCTGATTTAATCATACGCAGACACAAACTTTTTTTCATCATTGACAATAAAAGTAAATTCTTTAAAAAACAGAATTATCCCCTAACTTCAATAACTGGGTGAAGTTATGGGCAAAGATGCCATATAATATAGCAAAAATTTGCTATTTTTAAAGAAATAAATTGATTTTAGTTGTTTAACAGATAATGCAAATAGAAATAATCAAAGTGCCCCAGAAATTTAAATAAAAGGGGGATAATCAACTGGTGGCAAATGTCCCTGTATAATTAATTAATTAATTATTAATTAACTTTATTAATTAACGTAATCACAGTTTGTATTCAAGGAAGAATTGAACACTCAGTGCTTACGCAAAATTTGTCTCTTAGCTTTTCAAACCAGCAATCATATGAGGCAAATACATAACCTTGCTCTAATACGTATTTGTATATGTGGTGTGAATTTATGAGTGGTACAATAAAAGCCAGTTTGGAGTACAGCTGGTCCTCGACTTATGACCACAATTGAGCCCAAAAATTGTGTTACTAAATGAGACATTTGTTAAGTGTATTTTGCCCAATTTTATGACTTTTTCTTGCTACAGTTGTTAAGTGAATCACTGCAGCTGTTAAGTTAGTAACACAGGACTTCCAGCTTGAAGTCGCTGTGAGATCGGTGCAGGGGCTCTGCATTCCCACACTGAATCCTCTTCGTTGGAGGGCCCCTCGGGGGGCTAAAGTCACCCCATAGGGGTGACATACAAAAGAAGGGTACCCTGCAGGTCATGGAGAGTGGCAGCTCTCCTGCTGGACCCAGAGCTTTTCCCTCTTTGCCAAAGATGAAGACAAGGCAGCCATCATGACTGCCATGAAGCTCGGGCAGCTAAAGAAACGAACACTGTGTTGGAGCGTTGAGAGTGGACAGTGATTGGAGCTGGGTGAGGTGATTTTTAAATTTTGTCTAGGATTTATCCTAAAAGAAAATAAATCTGGAAAAAAAAGGCTCTTTGAAATATTTTTAAGAGGCGATCAAAGAGAGACAGAGAGAAAGTGCACCCTAACAGGAAATAAGTTAAAGTTATAAAATACAGAAAGATTTGATAGACAAATCTTATTGGCATGACTTTGAATAAGCATTTTAAAATGCTGGAGCTCTGACTGTTTATTGAATATTTTTTGCTGAATTAACCGGAAATAAACAGCTGACAGAATAGCCTTAATGCTGAATTTTAAGCTGAAGGCACCATCTACTGGTGAATGTATACATGTCATGCTAGACTCCTTGAATAATAGAAACAACCTTGGGAAATTTTGATAAAGGCAGAAAATAACACCTGGAGGTCTGCTGTATCATCTACTGTTCTATACTTATCTATTGTATAGTCACCAGAGAATTAACCTTGAAAAACCTGGAGGATACCTAATGGAATGATTTTTGAATTTTGGAGTTAACTGGCAACTTAAAAAGTGGACTTAAGGAGTTATTTACAAAATGCCCTGGACTGTATCAATGGAACTAACTGACTATTTTTGGGATATAAAGAACTATAATTATTATACTCCCTGATGAACAATGTTAAGTAATTTACTGGCTTTGGGAAATAAAAAAGAATAGACTTTGGAGTGATGGCAAACAACTGACAGAACATTGAATAATATTTGGTCCTTTTAAAACAAGACAAGATGGCTCATCAGGAAGAATTGGAGGCACTTCAAAGAGAAACTGCTGGCGATCCAAAGTCTCTATGATTCTATGATGAGGAATTCCAGGGAGATGAAAGACCTACTACATGGCATAACTGGAAAGACTGAAAATGTGCAACAAGGAATAACAAATCAACATAATAAAATCCAGCAAACAAGGGAGATAACTGAAAGCTTAGAGGGTATAGAACAGACTGCACAATAAATAGAACAAGGAGAAAAGAAAGAGGAGATAATAAAATCGGGTAAAATAAAGTTGGGAGAGAATATATACTAAGCGGTAGAAAACTGGAACTGGATAAATTGAAAGATACCTTTGAGAAAAAGACAGAGGATTTGGCAGACCTGGGGGTGGTTTGGCAGCAAAAAAATAGTGGAGATGGAAATGATGGCTGGGTTGAATACGAACGATGTAGACAAGGACCCAAGGGAGGAGTATGGGAAGCGTGTTAAAAAGAAAAGTGCAACTTCAAGAGGATGAGAGACAACGGATAGAAAAGATTCTTTTTTTTTGTTTTCTTTAAAAAAAAAACAAGATTGGCTGTATTAAGAATTAGAATAGATTAAGAGATTAGGAATAGCAGGAATATTGTTATACATATTTTGCACAATACATTTAAAGTGAAAGATAGAGGTTAAGATCAGACTTTGAAAAAGGGTGTTATCAGGTATGCTCAAGAACAATGGTATACTATTGGAAAGATGTAGCAAATATTGAATAACTGAAGAATGAAGGATTATGTGCTGATATAAATATGTTGGCATGACTTTGAATAGGCTACAGTCTTCAACTGTGAGAGCCAAGGACACTTCTGCAGGTGTCTGCCAAGATGTGGATTGTTATCAAAACAAAAGGCTGATTCCTAATTGGACAATGTGACCCGTTCCATGGGAGGAGGGGATGAAATTCATTTTTAACTATGTAGGGTTGCATGGGAAAATTTAGGGTTGGTTTTGCTTTCTTTTGTGCCAGAATGATGTACCCAATAAAGATTTGCTTTTGGGATTTTAAACCTTTTATTGGATCTGTTAGTCGGATGGTTTATACCATGTTGCGTCTGTCCCAAAATCCAAGCGTGATTTTGATTACCAAGCTTTTGTAGCATAGGACATTGCAGTTACCTCTGAGAGCAGAATTTTTTAACCTTGGCAACTCTTACTTTTTCAACTCCCAGAATTTCCAAGCCAACATTGGATGAGCATATGGCTGTCTGGAGAATTCTGGGAGTTGAAGTCCACATGTCTTAAAATTGCCAAGATTAAAAAACTGCTTAAGAGAGACAAGAGGACTCTATTGTTTCTGGAGGCTAGCTGTAAATACCCAGTGCTGCTTGGATTTCAGGATAGATCTTTTATAGCCCGCCCCTAGATATCAAAGGGATCTTCACAGTAGCAGCTTGTAACCTTCCCTGCCAATTTCCCCATTGACTTTCTTGGCAAACTGGCAGAGAAGATTGTTCATGGCTATCACATGATTGCAGGGTGCTTAGGAATCAGTTGTAAGTGCAAATGGCTTGCCATATTGCAATCACCTGATTCTGGGGGAGCTGCAATGGCCATTGTCAGCTGCCAACCTGCACTTCCTTATGCTCTGCTGCTATTTGGTAACAGACTGCCATGAACTGTGGGGAGGAGGAATGAAGGGAGAATGCTTCAGGAAATGAAAATAAGTGCTGTGTCTCCTCGAGATGTTGCATCAAGGTCATCCAGCTGGAAGAAGGAGAGGTCTGCATACCAAACTGAGCTTGGATTGACCGTTATGAAAACTTGTTGCCCAAACCTGATTGGTTACACTGAGATGGGCAATGACAGATAGTTAAAGGGGGGAAAGTAGAGGGATTTTGACACGTGATTTTCAGTTCTGGCTTTACACTACTACAAATACGCTTGATCTCTAATAAGCTATATCTTTCTCAGCAAATGGATCCAAGGATCATTTTTATTTAGAAGTGGAAGTTGTGGCAGGTCTGACAGCCATAAATTTAGGCATAGGTTATAAGTCTCTTTGTTCGGTGCCATAGTAATTTCAAAAAGACGTTGAATGAATAGTGATTAAGCGAGAACTATCTGTATTTTAGAAAGCAATTGTGAAGAATATTTTTCATTCTATTTATAAATCATTAAAAATATAGAATTATTGAAAAAGGACCACATCTACATCCATTTGTGATCTGATCTTTAAGCTTCATAAAATAAGTCTACCAATATCTATGGATATTGCTGACTTTGTCATTCTGGTAAAAGCCATTTCTGAGATCCTATATAAGGGTTTTCTAATGAGGTTAATAAAAGCTAATATGTTTGATAAGGCCTAAGAGACATTTAGGGAGGTAGCAAATAACAGTTTTAGAAACCATTATATATTTTTCATTTAAATAAGCCTAAACTTTTCATTTCATTTTTCAGAATTGTTCGGTTTGCTTGCATATTTGTTTTAAAGTACAGTACTGCTACAACAGGGAGTAAGGCATTGGTTTTAAGACTGCATAAGAAACCCAGAATGTCTATTCTAACTTTTAGCTAGGATTTTAATATGACAATATTATATTGTATATTTAATATTAAGGATCATTTAAATAATACGATAAAATAGTTCTTACTCTAATCCACAATATATTTGTTCTAATTGGTCTGAGCAAGCAGATCTGATGTTAAAAAGGAGTTACTGTATTGACCAAATACAATTTTTCTATTCATTTTTGAATAGATTATCCTTTGGACTATGATATAAGAGAAGAAAAATCTTCAAAAAATCTACTTGGTTCTGCCACAAGTGAGTATACTAAATCTACTTTTTGTCTTAAAATGTTAAAACATGGTTGCTCTTATCAGGTCATGGTGCAGATGTGTTGAGATATGTTTACATATCTTGCTGGAGGGGGGTGTTAATGGAATGTTTTTTGGTAAATAAGAAAGTTACTCTTATGCTTTTGTTATTTGGTTGTTTTAATCTTATTTATGAGTGAGGGATACATAAATTACTCATGAGAGTTAGTGATTAGAATGGCATAAACACATATAAATGAACTATTTGGGTAAGAGTCCAGAAAATTGTTTCAAGATGCTGTACTTTGTGTATAGTAGACATTTTAATAGCTTTCCATGTATTCTCTGATTTAAATTTATCTTTCACTGGAACATGACCCCTTTTGGAACAGAATGAATCCTAAACTTTTTATTGTTCAGCAGCACTTCAGATTCATTTCAGTTGTTTGATTCTTATCCAACCTGTTAATGTAACTTAGATAATATTCTATATTATTGACAACTCTTAATGAACAATAGAAATTTCTGCTGTCATTATATTGATGGCATTTCACTTTAGTATTCTGGATGATTACATCATGAATATGTATATAAAATATAGATAATTGGCAGAATTCTTTAAAAGATTGCAGACCAATAATTCATGTACCAAACAATTTCTCCTTAGTTCTAAGTTGTATCTTTCTTTAATGATCTTCCACTTGCTTTTCCTGCCCTCAGGTGCTTTAGATAATATTGACTCCCTCTTTTCTGTGACAGCTGGAAGACAACTGTCATGTCACCCTTTATCCATCTCTTCAAAAAGCTAGACATAACCTAGTTCCCTTAATGCAGTAGCCCCCATCCTTTTGGGCATCAGGGACTGGTTCTGTGGAGAGATGTTTTTCTGCAGATCGGAGGGGGTATGGTTTCATGTGCTGCCTGCATCCTGTGGACGGGGTGTCTCTTGTTTGCATGGCTTCTGGCATGCCATGGACAGGTGCCTGTCCACAGACCAGGGGTTGGGGGCCTCTGCCTTAACAGACTAGCCTCCAGAACTCTTATCTTTGTTGTTCTCTGTACTCTTTCTAGAATATCAGCATCTTTTTTGTATCATGGCAACCAGAACTGGATGCAGTACGCCAAGTATGGCCTGACTACTGCAGTATATAGTGGTACTAGTTCTTCATGTAATCTTGATACTATCCCTATTTTATACCTGTGCATTTGATTTCTCCTGCCTAGTTGCAGGACCTTACTTTTCTCACTACTGAACTGCATCTGTTGGATAAGGCCCAATGTCAAAATAATAGAATTGGAAGGGACCTTGGAGGTCTCTAATCCAGCCCCCTGCTCAAGCAGGAAACCATATACCATTTCAGACAAATGGCTGTCCAATCTCTTTTCAACTCATGATGGAGCACTCACAATTTGTGAAGGCAAACCGTTCCACAGCTTTATTGTTGTCATTGACAGCAAATTTCTCTATAGTTCTAGATTGCTTCTCCCCTTATTTAGTTTTCAAACATTGCTTCTTATCTTTTCTTCTGGTGCTTTGGAAAATAGGTTGATCCCTCTCTTCTTTGTGGCAGCCCCTCAAAAATTAGACTTATATACCACTAAACACTGCTTTACAGCCCTCTCTAAGTGGTTTGCACAGTCAGCATATCACTTCCAATAATCTGGGTCCTCATTTTACTGACCTTAAAAGGATGAAGGCTGAGTCAACCTTGAGCTGGTGAGATTCAAACTGCCAAATTGCTGGCAGCAGTCAGTCAGCAGAAGTAGCCTGCAGTATTGCATTCTGACTGCTACACCACCATGGCTCAAATATATATTGTGGGTGTGTGTGTGTATATATTCCCCCGAAAACAAGATCCACCAAAAAAGGCACCAGGTATCAGGGCTGCCTTTGTTCATTCCTAGGAAAGAATCATCCTTGCTCCATAGATTTAGAGAAAAGTACTTCTAGTTCACAGATGCAGGCAAAGGGGTGATACAGTTTCAGGTTTCAACAAACTGCAATGAAATACAGGGTGAATATCAGTGGTGAAATCTATTTTTTTTCATCACCGTTTCTATGGGCGTGGCTTGGTAGGGGGTGTCATGTGACTAAGTGGGCGTGGCCAACTCAACGTCACTCACGGCAAGGTGGGGCAGTGGCACCTTGCTGTGAGTGACATTGAGTTGGCTACGCCCACCCAGTCACATAACCGATGCTGTAGAGACGTCGATGCTGAAGGTTAGTCAGGAAAAAAGGCAAAGAGGTGATGGTTGGAGGCTTCTGGCACCACTTTTTGCCGGAGCGTAGGGCCTCCGGCCATCACCTCTTTGCCTCCCGGAACGGAGGCGGGAACAGCGGCTGGAGGCTTCTAGCGCCGGCAAAGTAGTTACAGGCCACAGCCTGTCCCTTTACAATTTTCTCCCCTCCCCCCCCGCCGCAGCGGCAGCCGGAGGCAGGCAAGCTCCGGGGACAGGCAGGGTGGTGACCTGGCCCCTGCTTAGGCGCCACGGAGCTCACC
>JANHFL010004264.1:98384-112510 GCA_032468155.1 Oxyrhabdium leporinum
AACAAAGTATTTCAAACAGGATACTTTTATTGAGCAGAAGTGATAGCAGGACAAAGTGAAAGCAACTTCTAAAGCCCCGTAAACAATACAGTAGATTTTAAGTCACTTGAAATCCCTCCCTGTGGTGTGATGGGTATTAGTCAAATGACTCATTGCCCGTTGTATACTATTGTGTGATTTGGCTACAATAAAAGCTCTCACGGTCTTGCTGTAAATTGATAAATTACATGAAGAATTTTTTTCCTTTTACTTATGCCAGAGATTGTTAAATGTGGTGACCTCCAACAAAATGTTGCGGTATCTTTTGAACACATAAGCAAATGTGTTTATCTGTATGATCCAGTCAACCCGAGAAAAGAATCTTCAAGCTTACTGTTTGTGTGTGAGAGAGGGAAAGAATGTTGGAAAAGGAGAAAAAATAAGGATAGGTGTTACAATGAGCTTTTGTCATTGCAAGTAACTCAAATGCTTGGGTACTGTGAAATTGCTTCTCAGATCTTTTATTTACAGGGAACACAATTTTACTGCATGAATTAGCACTATGGAGGAGAGAGAACAGATAGTAAATTCTGTGGGAACACTCTTTTTGTTTCGACAGTCTCACTTTTAATCGCTTTAGAATCTAGCTGCTTCAGAATGAATGTTTTACTTATTCCATACTGATTATTTCATTCATGGACTAGTTTATCACTGCAAATATTTTATTCCTTTACTCCTATCATGCTCCACTTCCATTTGATTATTATTGTAAGCGATGCAATCATGGAAATGTTTGTAGTTTATCTCCATGCATACTCACTATTGTTGTGGCCTGCCAGATGCCAGTGGAGCTGGAGGCAGACTTGGACAATGAGGAGGTTGGGGAGGAACTTGGGTCAGTCCTGGGGAAGGCTCTTATGGGTGCTCTGCGTCGGAGGCAGAGAGGGGGCCAGGGCTGTCTGACATTTATCAGCTTCCTTCGAAGTCAGAGATAAGTGGGGAAGAAGAACAGCTGGGGCCCATTCCAGATGCACGTATGCATAGAGCTGTCAGGAGAACGGAACAACTAAGGAACAGGGGTCGACTCAGAAAGAAAGGCACACGTGAACGCTGAATGGCCCCTGCCATAGGGAGTAAATAGGAGCAAAAGGGGAGTGGTGTTTGCAGGAGACAATTAGTTCACTTATTATTGTAAAGATTTGCTTATCTGAGTTCATGCCTCACAGAGACTCCTTGCCAAATATTTCCTTTTACAGCGTTGCGACTGGAAGCTCTCAGCCTGGCGACTATCCAAGGACTGGTAAGGTCTGTTTGTGCAACTAAACCGGGGAAAGATTATTGCCGGGACTTTTCTGGGTGTGAGGAATTCACATTAACCAAATAAAAAGGGGTTTTTTTCAGGACAAGGAGTCTGTTTTGTGATTCTGTTCAGCCTGGGTCAGAACAACTATTTTTCAAACAATCCCAAATAGGAAGAAGTCGTCTGGGGCAAATTTGGTTAATTTCATTGGGTAAACCAGATACCTGCTTTAAACAAAAGCGAAATAACATCAGAACAGTTGTAACACCTTAGTAGTTGGACCACTGCTTACCAAATAAGAAATAATTCTTGTGAGGTAGTTTCCATTCTTAGCTGTGAAACCCTTTGGGGTTGGCAAACTCAAGAAACAAGAATTCCTTGGATTTCTGGAGTGATCTTTATTGCTAACAGGATAAGACAAAAGAATCTTGAAAGCTTGCCAAAGCAATTCTCCAGTTTAACCTATACCTAGTGTAATTAATGCAAAATTACTCTGAGTCTTTTTCTCACATTTTCTCCCTCTCCTAAAATAGGAAATCTAGTCTCTGATGGTCCTTCTCCCTCTTGAACTGGTCCTGCTTTCTTGTCCTTGTTCTCAGAGTTGGTTATATGTTCTTTCATATGAATATTAGAAAATAAGGAAAAAAAGATTTACCATTTCAATACTGAATGAAGGCTAACTGTAACCTCTGGTGTCACCTACTGGTAGAAAGAAGGAATACATTATCCATATTCCTTTTATTTTAGGATTCGAATTTTTATTCTTCTCCTATTTTCCCCAGCAATAGCTGAATTTACTCTGAAGCTAAATTTCAGCCAAAAGGTACAATTCAATTTAAGTGGGGGAAAAGTACCATTTAATTTCATCCGAACTCTTCCAAGGGTTAAACCTGAGGTAGGCTCACTTTTGAAAAAAAAAAGAACAAGAACAAGTATGTAAAATACCATTAAAAATTTTGCTAAAGGTGCCTTTAACACTAAAGATATTAGACATTAAAATAACATAATACTCAGCAAGAAAATTTGGATAGATGATAGATATAAAGGCAACGATACAGCAAAGAGAGAAGATATTTCTATGGCTACCCAAACCTGTCTGACACATCACTCATATTGTAGAAGAAAGTCTGTAAATCTGCAGTAACTGAGAAATAACAGAAGGTGCAGTAGCATCCTTTATGTTAGTCTATATTGATCGGCTCTAATGAGCACCAGTGGAGCTGTAGCTAATGGTGGTATGTCTGGTGTTAAGGGCAAATGTGGGAGAAGATTATCAACCCAAGGGGTTTAACAGTAGCTGGACTGCCCTTAGCCCTCAGGGCAATGATGCACTTGAGAGGTTGCTGTATCAAATGAGGAGAAAGATTTGGATTGTGCTGCTAGAAGCAATGGAGCAGGAGCATATTTTAGCCGAAACTCAAAGCATCAAAAAAAATATGCGTGTGGTTCTCTCCATATATTTAGGCACAAAGGATTCTGTTGCCTATCCAGTATTATATTCCTAATTAAGAATTGTAGCCACAGCCAAAAAGCTGCAATGATTTGTTTTTTTCATTTTCACTAGTTTGCCTCTGTTGCCCAGGTGGGCAGAATAATGTATCGAGCTTTTTACAATCAGGTGAAAGAGCCTCTATAAAAAATATAAGTAGAAAGAGAGTAATGCATTGTTGTTTCAAATAGTTTTATACATGAGCTGTTTATTATAGGACATGCTGCTATTTGATCTGTTTACTTGACAGTGCTCACACTGTGGTCCTTGCTACCCTCATCAGAGAGCTGAAAGGGCCAATGTGCCTGACCCACCAGAGACAAGAAGGCCATAGGCATTCAAGGGAGACTTAACTGACAGAGTATATAAAATGCTTGCAGTGAAATGTTAGTGTAGAAAAGGAGCTACAGATATTAGAGAAGATGAAAATGTACTGAGAGATGCCTTGAGGTGTAAGACATGTTGCAGATTTTCTTCTTTAATAGAATAATGGAATAAATTTCAGCATGTAAAGCTTACAAAGATTTAACACACACACAAAATAGCCACTTCTCTCTTCTTTCTCTTTGGAGAATGGAACAGGGAAATCTCTGCCATTTGCCACTACAGAAATCAGTCTGAAGATGGGAACAAAAGGGATTGATATTGTACACTGTGTAAATATGATTGTACACCTTTCAAAAAGATTAATTGCCATAAGGTAAGATTATTTTTTTTGGTGCTTGGATATTTTTAAGGGATGGAGTCCCAGCTTAAGTCATACCTACTTATTGAAATTAATAGCTTTTCAGTGAGTTAAGATTAATTCAAATTGGATTAATTATAAAATGGGCATTTCCAAACTGCTACTGGCTTTGCTTAAACCATCATTTAAATGACTTCATCTTCATCTTTTTAGGGAGTAAACCCTCTGAGTAGCCTACAGCTTCCTCCAGCCAAGGGAGCTAGGAACACCAAAAATGCTATTCTGACCAATGTTATTTCCTCCTGCCCTTTGACTTTTCCTCCAGATGCTTATTTGTGGCAAGGAAATTAAAATAAATCAACCAGCATACAGAGGAGCCAACAGTCAACAGAACCAATAAAAACAGCTTATTGATTTCAGGAGGATAGAAGAACTCTGAAGAATTTGAACCTATGGAATAGAAACCATCATCTCACAGTTCCAGAGATTTACCTTAGTGTTGCTTCCTCAGAATCTGAATTTAACTTATCTTGAAAAATCCACTGTCTCATGGAAACCCAGGGCAAAGTGTCCTGCATATTATATTATTATCCATATTCAATCCAGTATGTGTCTATTTTATATGTTTATTACATATTACTATATCTTCCTTCTTTATTTCAGAAACTTAAGACAGCATTTTAAAATTCTGTTTCAATTCCCTCATTTTCTTTCAGTGATTACTGCAGTTTGTCCCTTTAACGACACCCCAGGTCTACAATTTGTTTCTTTCAATTCTACCAATTTTATCTTGGTAAATCTAAAATGTTCTTTTAGTTTAGATTAAAAAGTTGTTTCCTTGGCCATGGTAACAAGTCTCCTAGATCCCCTTTTTTATGGAATACAGAACACAAGTTAAAAAGATAAAAATGATATATTTATAGTTAATCAAAAGGAAGGAAAGAAGTTTCTTTCCTCCCAGATCGTGTTATTATCTGCAAAATTTCTAGCAATTTTTATGTTGCTCTTCAAAGCGCACGAAATCTCAATAAGGGCATTCAATAGCTGACATAGTTCTTTTTTAATTGTAGAAGTGATCTATCAAGATCCACTTTCACTTCTAGTCATATTATATGTCATCTAGGATCTATATGATCTGCCTAGTGTAGCAGTTAACTAAGTCATGTATGAAAGGTGTCCAAGAATCCCTAATCTGAAAATCTACAAAGAGGAAGAATCCATCTCTATTCTAACAAAAATGTATACTGTTTCAGTTCTTATAATTAGGAAATTCTTCTCAATATTTGACCAAAAACTCCTTTCTATTATTCATCTTGGTCCTTGTTCAGTATTAACAGTGAATAAATTCACTCTCTTGCATGTGACAACCTTTTAAATATTTGCAGATAGCCATCGTATCTCCTCATTGCAAGTTAAAGATCCCAACTCTTATAATCATTGATTCCAGACTATTTATCATCTTTATAGCTATCCTCTAAATCTATTCCTGCTTCTCCATGTTTTCATGGAGCTCTCACCAAATCTATCTTTATATGTCAGTTGCTCACTTCCAGGGTCTGCTTTCTCTTCTTTAATCATCAACAGGATGGATGAAAACACTACTTTCAGCCCTGTTTTCCACCTACTTGCTTCAGCTCACATTCAACATGTTATAGTCACTTATAATCTTCTGAAGTGTTTGACCTCTTCTAGCAATATTGTTTATCCCCCATATGAATAAACAGAAATGATTAGAAATCAATCAGTTTGATAAGCCTTGGTAATCCTCTGTCACATCCTGGATATGTTCAATAGAAAGACGTCCCACTTCTTGGAATAGTTAGTCCCCATACAACTGCTTTTGTCTAACGCAATCATGAGTCTCCTACTACCATCATTCTTCTTTTCTTGTTTATTTTTATTGATCTCTGTGAAGCTAGAAGCCTTTCCATTGTTCTGGGGAGATCAGAATGATAAAATTATCCCAGGTGATCGAAGTTCATTTTTTATGTTGATATCTTCAGATCAGTCACCTTCCAATATTTCTTGCTGTATGCCTCAAAATGCCTCTTATTGCCACGAATGAGTGATAACCTTCTCCATAAAATCATTGACAAGGCCTTAACATTTAAAGAAAGATATAATTATTTTTCATTTAATATGATGGAATAGTGATAGTATCATATAAAACTCATATGTTGAGCAAAAAAAGTTGCAAAAAAAGTTGTCTTGAATGCTTAGAAAAAAGTTGGGAGGATAGTTTGGGTTTGAATTTGAATTTCTATGGAACTTTTTGTGGCACTGAAAAAGATATTTCAGATAATTCCCACACAGATTTAATAAAATTATGCTGTGTAAATTGAAACTTTTCTGAATTATATTCACTGTAAACAAATTAGCACACACTGCCATCTTAAGTGACAATATCCAACATAGCTATATTTTTGATCAATGTATTTAAAGAAATTGAAGGAATTGTCCACCTGTCTTTACAATATCTTATTGTTGATTTATAGTACATATTTCTTAAGACATGTAAATTAATACAATATAAGACTCTGATTAGATTCAATTTATTAGCTGCCAGGATTATTTCAAAATGCTGGAAAATTAAAATACACTTTTGATTTTATCACTGATATTTAAAAGTGTAGAAAATTATTGTGGTTGGAAAATTAACATAACAAAGAGATTTGAAAATATGTTCAGTGAATGTACTCAGTTCTCTTTACTTTTTATGTTTCTCCCATTCTCCCATGCTTGTGTTCTAGAAAGAAATATAGAATATGGAAGTTTAAATTCAGAAAGTGTAAGCCATTAAGGGAGTAGACCAGGGCTGTCAAACTCCCGGCCCATGGACCAGATGCGTCACGCGTTGGCCACACCCATGCTCAGTTTAACGAAGGGGGAAAAAATCCTGATACATCATGTGACGCCACTGTGATGCCATGAGTTTGACACCCCTGGAGTAAACAAAAGGACAACATGACTGTTTCTCAATATATCCATATTTTTTTAAATTTCTCCATAAAAGCATGGGAACATGCATGTATGTACTCCAGAGTTTTTATTTGTTTGTTTTTGCAATGCAAACTGTTTTTCCATTAGGTCACAGTATTAAATACAGCTTTTAAAGTTGTAACCTGATCAACATGTTTCCTTTGTGTTTTTTTTCCCACTTGATTTTTAACATTTTGTCTGTTTAACTTTTCAAGGACATTTAAGAGTTTATATACTATTTTGAAATATACTGCAGGATATACTGAACTTGCTACTTATTATAAAATACTGTACATTTGAAAAATATGCTGAAAGCTAATCAAGGAAGCATTCAAAATCTACAGGTTCCTGACATATTTGATGAACCATATTTATTTTTCCCACTATAATTTTGGCTGTATATGCCCAAATAGCTTATCCCTCCATTTCATTCAGACATTTCTTTACATTTTAGAAACCTGCAGACCTGTTTCTCTGGTCCCATGGAAAGTTAACTTAACAATACACCCTTGTCATAGCAAGAGAAAAAGAATGCTCTTCATTTCTGTTACACAGTTTGTCTGCTGATAAAGACTGGATGGCTGTTTGGCATTCCCATGGTGGCCACCTTGAAAAGATGGGGTGCAGATCCTTGCAAGGGTAGAGAAACCTTCCTAGACTAATTCAAAAATAGTGGAGCAGGAAAGACTATTTGATCTCATCAGAAGACAGTCGGGGGAATCTAAGGCATGTACAAAGATAAATGTTGAAGGATAAAATTGAACAAATAACAAAACTAGGCACTAATGCTGCCACAGAATTCTATTCCACTGTTCTTCCCATCCCACTGGTCCTTAGCCATTCAGGCTCAGTTTTCCAGACATTGTGAACTTGAATGATAGAATTATTTAGAAGCTAGAAAATGCTTTTGTTGTGGTCTACTATAAAATGAAACTTGTTAGAACCATATTCAGTCCAGCTACAAAATACCCCAAGATTTCCTTACTAGTTCTTCGCCTTCTGCATATAACTTCTCTGAAGTTGAAAAAGTGAACTGCATTTTGTTATGTTTTACTATACATGTCTATTCCACTAAGACCAAAGCAGACATCAAATATACCAGTTGACTATTCTTCTTACCATTAACTTTTCAACACAGGAGACACCAACAAAGTTACTCTTCAAACTATGGGTTTTTCCTGTTGGAACCCACGGTCTAATGCTATAGTGAAGAGCATACATTTATTTTAAGCTGTGGAGGGCACTTTGAATTTGATAAATAATGAAGAACCAATTAACTAAAGCCACAACACTGTCATTGTTATTATTTCTTCTGTCAGCTTATAGCCCAACTCTTAAAAGAGCTCCAAACAATGCAGAGGAGAACAAAATTGCATAATTCTCGCATCACATTTAAAGTATTAACAAACTATAATAAATAGATATTTCATCCACTGGTAATTCTAAGGCAACATATATCAGCTCAGTCACTATTGTTCCCCAAGGGCAATATTCTTCCATATTCTCATGAATAGTCTTTAATTGTCCAAAATCACACTTCAGCAGAAACAAAATCCCAAAGACAACAGTGTGATCAAACAACTAAGGCCTACCTCAAATATATAGCATATCACAGATCAGTGATGTACAATCTATATCTGCAGCTGTATACAAGCCCTCAAGGCCTTTTTAATGGCTCTTAGAAGAACATTATGCAATTAGAATGCGGTTTGCTACCAACTATAGATTATTTAAAGAAATCCTATGGTTAGAATGCAGTACCGCAGGCTAACTCACTGCTCACTCCAGGAGTTCGATTCTGAGCAGCTCAAGTTGACTCAGTCTTCCATTCTTCCGAGGTCGGTAAAATGAGGACCCAAACAGTTGGGGGAAATATGCTGACTCTGTAAACCACTTAGAGAGGGCTGTAAAGCACTGTGAAGCAGAATATAAGTCTAAGTGCTATTGCTATGAATACACCTATAAAAATCTTTGAGAGAGAGAAAGGTGGGGGGAGAGGAAAAAAAAGGAAAAGGATAAAACCATAACCACTGTTATTATTATGTTTTTGATAACTATCCAAGGATTTATCCTACAATTAGGCTGACAAAATGTTTGCCTAATCTGGCAGATTCTAGCAAGGATTAAATAGAAATTTTAGCATTTTAAGCTTCTTGGTTACATCATGAAGTAAGAAACCAAAAGCTCGTTACCATACCTTAGCTTTGCCTTCCTTTGGAAACTCTGTGTCCAATTTTACAAAGGACAACCCTATATTTGAGGATGTTTTCTGTCTGAAGTGTTGAACTATTCAATTCCATAAAATATTGATTGAAGCAGCTGTTTTTCTGGTTGCAGAAAAGTCTGCAGTATAACTGATGGAAAATGCATTACTGCTGCTTTAACAAACATTCATTTTATTGTTAAAGAGCATTCATAGAAACTATTTCTTTCCACTTTTACTAGTTATATCATAAAATCATAAAATCATTGTCTGAAATAGTAACATGTTAACCTGGATAAATATAACTATAAAATTCCTTATGTTAATCAACATAAGGAATTTTTATGTTCCTGTGCTGTATTTGGATACTATCTCACTTTTTTTTTTTGTCTTTGAATTTTGGCAGAACTTCAATGTTTATTTGAAGAGATACCAATTTAGATTTTAATTCCGCTTTCTTTACTACTAAACATAGAAAGAAAAGGTTTTTTTCATACTTTCATTTAGAAAGGCTACCAATCAGTTATGATCTAATATTTTAGTTAAACTATTTGCAGATCTATCTTATCAAGCAGATATTTCAAATAGACAAGCAAATGAAATTTCCTATTCTGACCAAGGCAAATTTTAATGCAAGCTTCAGTAATATACTTTATATAAGAAATACCAAATATTTGCATATTCATTTATTAAAAAAGAGACTTGAAATCTAACATAACAAAATTTCAATTTGAAGCTTTATTGAAACAAGTTATTTTAATAGCTCATCGGTGCTTACGTGAAACTATATGCTGACTAGGAAAGGTTTCCTAAGATTAAAAGTCATTTGTCCGGTCTTATTCTCAATCGTGAATTCTCAAGAGAGGGAAATCTGAAGGTATATTGGCCTTCATTCATTTTTAAAGAGTTAATTAGGAGTTAGTCTGTTTGACAAGAGGCACTTAAAATATGCTTTGAAATAGTTTTTCATTAGAATGGGAACTTTAAAAAAAAACCATAGGAAAATGTTCTTCCAGAGTGTGTGTTTATAGATATTGAACACAGAGACATCAGAGTACTCCCACTACTTCGATATTGCATTTAGAAAAGGATATCAAAAGGATAGATGTTTACTTCTGGCTTGCTACCTTGCAACATTTCAGAACATAAAAGCCAAGAGGTGAGCCATAGTTGAGTGCCATTCAGTTCAAGCAGGTGAAAGTGCCATTGCAAATATTTCCTGAGAGACTTCAAATCTGTTGCAGCCTACAGCTGCTGAACTCAGTTGCCTTGGGGCACTATTCTCAGTGTCTCTTCAATAAAACTATCATATAACCACCAAGTCGTATTCTCTTTTCAGCTAGCCATATAGAACTTTAGCCTAGGGCAGAATGGAATCTAGGCCCCCAAATACAACTTTCATTCTTGATGGGGTTCCTGATCCCATTTTCTTACATTGGCTAATCATTTGTTAATATGTTTAGTCGGAAGGTGTAGAACAGCCTAAATTTATTGTAGGGAAGAGACATATAATAAGCAGGGGTTGCAATTCTTGGCTAGCTGGATGAGGCAGTATCTCATAATGAAGAATGAAATCTATGCTCATTTGACATTCAAGGCATAGCATAGGAAGTTTCAATATCTGATGGTGCATCTCTTATATCATATCTGGATGCCAGCTGGACTTGGGTTGACTTCTCACTCAATATTGGCAGTGCAATAGATAATTCCACTGAATCTGAGAAAGCAGTCTTGTTGCAGGGTGTGATACATTTTACTCTGTCTTCTGAACAAAGAAATGACCAGTGTCTTAGACTGCTACCGGCAGTAGTTGATTGCTAGTAGAAGCATTTGCCTCCTAGAATGGGAATGGTGAAGAATAGTAAGGTTATTCTTGAGTAATGCTTGTAATATTTAGTAATGGCTTAATCCCAATAACCACACAAATTTTTATCATGCCCATTTTGGATTGGAAAAAAACATGTATTTATCTTCTAGTAACTACAAATTCTTCTGTTTTCTTTGCATCATTTTAATGTTGTATTTGGAGCAATTATTGAAGTATACTCAGTTGACACAAGGCAGGGAAAAAAAGGTTTGTTGTGTTGGGCCATTCCATTAAAAATCATTTAGCACAATAATAAAGAACAGAATATACCGTATGTTCCTGAATCTTGAAACCAGGCAGCCAATCAAGGTTTTCCTGTTAATTTCAAAAGAAGGGTTTAATTCTGGTATTATTTCCAATTATTTCTCAAATGGCCACTAAGAAAGGAAACTGCAGAGAAAGAGAGAAAGAGTTGGTGTTGCAAGAGTTTGTAGCTGGAAGGAAAGTCCTTCCTTATATTGAAGTAAAGTTCTGAAAATAAGCAAAGAACAGATTTATTGATTTTTGGTGAAGTCTGGGTGTAAAAAAGAGAAAGAATAAAGAAGTGCTCTTTGCCCGCTATGTCCAAATGACATCCCAAGTGGCCTTCTTAATGGTGGGGGAGGGGAGGGGGCAGGTGTCTACCCCAGCACATGGATAGAACTGCCCTAAGGCTAGGGCTAATGGTATTGGCTGAGTCTGCTGTAAGCCTCTCTTTTCTAATAGCCAACTTTCTGTGTGCAAGAAGACAGACAGTTATTGATTGGTCCAAATGCCCTTGAGTTGACAACATCTGAAATGAAAATCCACAAGGCTAGCACAAACTTTCTGCAAGTTCAATTTCTGGAATCTGATTATGAGACAGGATTGTGAAACCCACTCAGACATGTAAAAAGGCCTGCTCTTTGTATTATTCTTTTCTTTTGCACTGTAATTATTTGACGGTAAGTAACTTCCTAAGATTTGTTAGACAAGCAGCAATGTAAAGAGGCAATCTAAGTATAATAGTGTTTTGATTAAAAGGAGAGAGTGAAAGAGAGAAGCACCATCTTCTTTGGAAGGTTTAATGACAAAAAGATGTAAATCTCAAAGATTTCACATTTTCAGAGTCTAAGCTGTAATTAGGTAGAAATAAATACAATATTCTTTCTGAGGGGTTGTTTTTTTTTTAAAAAAAAGGCTTTTAGTAAAAGGTTCAGATAAAAATGCTACAGAAATATAAATGTTCATTTTTCAGGAGTGGCTGAGCTCAGAACAAGTGCATACTTTTAAAACTGAATGTTTTCTGATGACTTTCTATGAATTAAAATGCTGAAGTTACAATTCACAAATGCGGTGAATTGGGAATTGCAAGCGCTATGGGAGTTTATTTGTATCTTATTAAACATTCTCCTGTATTCTACAAATTCCTCTCCAATCAATACATCGACTACTGTATAAACCTTAAATAAAGCATTATTAAACTGGATGCAGTGTTCATGTCTTGGTGGGTTATTTAGAAGCATAAAAGATACACTCTTAAGAAACAAACCCACACCATGGATTCTGCAGATGGAATGCATGTTAAATTTATTCAGGCATTGATTTGTAATGTTGATCCTCTATGGCTTCGTGTTTCTTTCCTCATTAATCTTAGTTAACCCTCTAAAAACAATGCCAGAACTGTCATTTGATGTGCTGAACATCCAGCAGGCAAACAATGTTGCTTTTCAGAATTGCAGATCATGGCAGAATAGACTGCTCTCAAGCCACATGCCTGGACATAGCTGATGATTTTCTTAAGAACTGAAGATGATATTTTTTTTCCACAAACCACAACATTTGTCTCAAAGAAGCACATAGGTATGAAAATTCCTAGATTATAGATAGATAGATAGATAGATAGATAGATAGATAGATAGATAGATAGATAGATAGATAGATAGATAGATAGATAGATAGATTCATTATATATATATAATGAAGTACACAGGTCATGTCTTGTGAAAGGCAATGCCTTTGCAACCTCCATGTTAGAAAGATGGAACCAAATGCTATTTCATGTATAACATGAAAATGAGAAATAGAACTATTTAACTGTCATTTCTAAAAAATACAATTGTGCAATCAGTACAATGTTAATTAGAAAGGTCAGGCAACAGATCTTCAAATACATGCAGAATTTGGACAACTATTATCACAAGTAAGTCTTCAGTGCATCTACTGCAGGGGTGTCAAACTCACATCCTCACGGCGTCATCACGTGATGTATCAGGACTTTTTCCCCCTTCGCTAAACTGGACAGGGGAGGGGCCAGCACGTGAGGCATCTGGCCCATTGGCCGTGAGTTTGACACCCCTGATCTACTGGATGCAATGCAACTGAAGAAATTAATGGAAAGTCAGGAGTATCAAAAGACAAGAGTGACGCCAATGCCAGGCAATGTAAGGCTGCACTCTCAATCTAGCTATATTCAGAGGAGATATATTTTAATTTCTCCATGATTCTAGGATGATGAGTTAAAGGGCCAAAACTTTCTCTGCACATAAAATTGAACTTCACACTATCTGAATACAACAATAAACATGATGGTCATCCTATCTGTAGCTCCAGATTCAGAGCTTGTAAATACTTTTTTCTTTGTAGGACCATACCAAACAGATAAACCTTTTTCCTAGGAAGCATTTGTTTACAGCTAGATAGGAGTTCAGAAAACCATATTTGCTTACTTAATCATAATCTGATTTCCCTATACGTTCCATTCTGTGAATGGAATAGTGACAAACAATGGTTTCATCAACATTGATATCATATTCAGATTTTTCTAGGGTTCTTAAGATGACATAAAGGCCTTAGTTCCATACATTTAACTAATGAATGAAATAATGAATTTTAAATTCTATAATTATAAAACTCCTTGTGTTTTGCTGATACTTTATTCGTCCTCCACTAGGTTTTCCTTATTCTTCTTCTATGGAGCTATTTATTATGTTCCATTAAAAGTTTTAATAAATAATTTGGCGTACTAATGGGGAAATGATGCTATTTGAACTGGCTGATTGCAGGCACTCAACTGGAGTCCTTGGAGCATCTGGTTCCAGTGCTGAGCTGCAGTACATCAAATACTCAATTTGTGGAAGGCATGTCAGTGAGATGCCATGAAATCAGAGCAGAGATACTCCATTCATCTCAATCCTGGCAAGAGTTCCAAAAGGGAGGATATGTCTGTGCAACATTTATTTTATTGTATTTATTTATTTATTTACTTAAAACATTTCTATAGCAGCCCATCTTAAAATCACCCGGGTGGCTTACAACCAATAAAACAGTTTAAAAACCAACAGCAAAGTGTTCCATCTCGTGGCACATCTTGCTACCGGAGGTGAAACCTGATTTCATCCTGCTAGCCTTCTGGAAGGGTCTTAAAACCTGACTCTGCTGCTTGGCTTGGGGCCCTGATGTGCACCCGCTATGCTGGAAGTGTTTGACTGAATGAGAGACAGAAACCTATTCCCATACCATACATGTCTTGGTTTTTACCTTTATTTAATTGTTGTTAATGTTAATACTTTTAATACTTTTATATTTATTATTTTTATTTTATTTATTTTCACATTTATATACCGCCCCATTCCGAAGACTCGGGGCGGTTTACAGCTTATAAGC
>JANHFL010004266.1:45816-61273 GCA_032468155.1 Oxyrhabdium leporinum
CCCCCCCCCCCCCCTTGTATAAGACGCCCCTCCATTTTTAGGTAAATATTTTTAAGAAAAAATATTGTCTTAAAAATGAGAAAATACGGTACTCGCTACCGAAGAACACCTGATATTTTTTATTTGTCTCAGTTGAAGAGTTATTATTTTGTTCTATATTATTACTGAATATTTATTTTGTCTTTGCTTGTGCTAGTCCCACATTACCTTTAAAGCATGATAGCTTTCTGTTGCATTGTTTGTTTAATAAAAAGTATGAAAAAGAATGGAAAATGAAATAAAGTATAATACAGAGCCTGCAAGTATTAAAGTAGCAGCCCACAGAGTCTTGAGTGTTTGTAGGCACCGTATTAAGGAGCTGGGCTTTTATTTAGTGGAAGAAACTATTACAAAAAGTAGGATTCCTAAGAGATTCACTAAAAAGTTACTGCAAAGGCAGATTTAGTGTAGCAATTTTCTAAAATCCTTGTTTTAAAATGTAGCATAAACTTATACCCAGTTTAAGTTTTCTAGCCAATGCATCAATTTGGTTCGTTGGGTCAGATCCCATAGACAAGAAGCAAATCAGAGGTGTCCTTCTATCACTTTCTTCCCATGTTTTCTCTAAATTTAAGATGACAGGTTCTGTATACTTCTCACTCAAGGAATCTCCAATATACTTTCTGGCCTGAGAAAGTGTGCGGTCTGGGCACCAAGACCTACAAAACAGATATTCCTAAATTAGTGTTATATCATTATTATTTTAATTTGTAACTATCATATTCATAATTATTTTAATGCTTTAAACATAACATTTTAGAAAATGTGCATCTTCCAGTGCCAATATGCAGTACTTCCTGCAGTACTTCCTGAAAAGAACTAAGAACATATAAAAAAGGAATACTGAAATTACTTGTGATTTTTACCTGATAAGCAGTAACTTGCGACAGGTATCTAGTGAATCACTATATCCATCAGGAATAGTTTCTTCCTCTGGAGCATCTTTATCAAACCAATTTTTCCATCCTTTCTCATTACGGGATATCTAATGAAGAACCAGAGGTAACATTTAAGCTTATTTTTCCCTTAAAGAATGGACAAGAAGTCTATACCTCATGGAAGTTCTTTGGAACCCAAAAAGGTCACTTCACATCACATTTCAAAATACGATAGCATTTATTAAGATTTCTGCATCCAATTACCTTAAGGCATGAAAAAAAAATATTTGCAATTAAAATACAGAAAAATATAATGCCCTGGCATGAATGGCCATGTCACAAGTACTCATAAAAGACAATAGGACTCTTTGCTAATGCTAAAAGAAGTAAAAATAACTAAGGCTATAAACATACCTGATTCATAATTTCTGAAAACTGGGGCAGTTTGCTCAGTTCTACCAGATTTAGCCATGTCATATCTAGAATCCATCGGAATGGTTTGGGAGGACAAGCTTTTAGATCCAGCGCAGCACCGCCTGGATGAAAAACATGAATAGTTATTGAAAATGACCTGACCCCTATGATTAACAAAGAACTATATCAAGCCTTAATATTTCATATTATTGTGAAATACATACCTGTCATGCTTGTTACAGATTTGAACAATAACAACAAATCAGCAATTTTTATCCCAAGTATCACATTGTTCCATACATAGTTGTTTTTCCAGATTATCTCTATTTGAGACAGAGATAATGTTGCAATCCAAAGAACACTCACCAGCAGCTAGCCCACTAGGCCTGATGCGATGGACTTCTGAATAAAAATGTTTAGGGCTGCAAACAGCAGTGAAATTCTAAGCATGCGTCTTAGCTAGTTGAACTCATATTGAACTCAGCAAGACCGAGTGCTAAATAAAGAGGTTCATGATCAAGTTGCATAGAACTTTGTTCTCCAATTCACGTTGGTCCTAGCATGGTGTGTGTGTAATTGTCCTACTTCAATTAGAAAGTGAAAGTAAGATTACTATTTTTATTTTGCTTGTTTGTATCCTGACTTTATTATTTTTACAAATAACTCAAGGCAGGAAACATAGCTAGCACACTTTCCTCCTCTTAATTTCCCCACAAAAACAACTCTATGGGATGGATTGGGCTGAGAGAGTGACTGGCCCAAAGTCACCCAGCTGGCTTTCATGACTTAAGGTGGGACTTGAGCCACTGTTTTCCACCTAGAACTTTGTTAACCTCTAGACTAAAGTGGCTCTCATAATGTCAGCCTCTCCACTGGGGCACTGAACCCTGGTCTCCTGTTTGACGAGGGATGCTTACCACTATTCTGTCAAGGATTGTACTGGGCACATACTCAACAGATTATTTTCTCTGAGAACATGTAATGTTGTGTGAACCATAGAAAAATACTAGAAATAGTAAGGAAAATGCATTAAAGAAAGATTAGAGAAAGGAAAACAACTATAGCTACATCCAGTTTAAAACGAGACTGATAGAAGAGAATATTTATAGTGGGGTCCTTGGTGGTCTCTGAGCTTAATGGTTTTCTTTCAAGTGCTGGTGATGTTACCTAGTTTGGTAATGCAAAGTCTAAAACAAGACTATTTGATATATGTCTTCACAGTTTTCCACTTCTGCAAAAACACTTTGCTTCCATTATACTCAAACCACTCTTGTTTTCTAATTTTTTACCGCTCTCTTTCCAAAGAACTCATCAGCTCCAGTAAATCACAACTTTCTTGGTCTTTTCCTTCCTCTTGACCTATTTATTCTTCATATATTTTGCAAGTTGATCTCCATTCATTGTTGTTATATTATTAAACCACCTCCATGTATTTTGTTTCAAATTCAATATGTACTCAGCAGCTGTTGATTCATGACCTTATTTTCTCATGTTTTATTACACATAGTTCAGAAATACCCCATTCCAATTTGATGTTTCTGCTGATATCCCCAATGCACACTTCCATATAATACAGTAAACCGAATCAGGCCTTTTGCCCCCTTCATATTAATTCCTCACAATGGACAGCATACCACTAGTTAGCTTTTACCAGCAATTACACATCTTAATATTTCTCCATCTTGAGTAATCAGGATTCAAATACTTGTTTGATTTTATCCCACCATTTACGTATTAATCATCACTCCCTTTTACTGTCAAGAACGACTATCTTTTTTTTTTGATACATCAGTTTTCAGATCCATTATTTTTTGTAGTCTAATCATGGCTGCAAAAAAAAGTTCTCGAGTAATCATACATTACCTGTACACAAAGGTACACATACTTTCATATCTCCAGCCAACACATCTTTAATGCCACAACCATTTTGATATATTTATTTATACCATCATGCAGCCAACAAGACATTGCCCATCCTTGTTTTATCCATGGTGAATCATTTCAAGCATTCCATACACATTCTTTATTCTTTAACTCAACAAATGCAGCACTTAAACCTTCAATATATTCATATAAAACACAGTTTCTCCTGCTTTTCGTGATTTGATGAAGAGCAAAACCTTGTTCTGTGCAGTCCCTGCGAGTCATAAAGCCACCCTACAGATGTTGCTCATTGTAATCTCTTGTAAGCTGTCAATCAAAATTCTATCAAATACAGCTAATAAACTAATGCTTCAGCCTTCCATGTTACTCTTCTTTTTGTCTACAGGAACAATTACAGCATTCTTCAAACTGTGCAAACTTCTCATGCAAGTTAAATAAGGTGCACAG
The DNA here is from genome assembly GCA_032468155.1 of Oxyrhabdium leporinum. NCBI lineage: Eukaryota > Metazoa > Chordata > Lepidosauria > Squamata > Cyclocoridae > Oxyrhabdium > Oxyrhabdium leporinum. The sequence goes on from JANHFL010004266.1 coordinate 49,479, forward strand.
ATATTCCTTAGGCAAACGGTGTCCATATTTAGTATTTCTCTATTTACGCTATCTATAACTGCAGCCTACCTTTCTCACAGCATTGCACATTAACATTCATAGCAGCCATGTCAATTCCATTCTTTGATATCTCATCATGGTTCCCATAAAAATCTCAAATATTCCTTTCGGCATTCTCTCATTTCTTTATTGGAATTTCATTCCAAGTCATTTAATCACTTCAATTTTTAATTCCATTCACTTTGAGGGAGCCTCTTTATTTAAGCTCTGTTCACCCACTTTCAAAACATTTTTTACATTCATCAAGTCACTTTGCATTTTTTCTGCCTCTTTTAATCTTTTTCTTTTGAGTAAATACTTTGCAATATTATTTCTGTTATGCACACATGCAATATCTCTCATACTTATTTTTTGCAGCAACCATTCTCTTGCACAAACTTATACTTATCAATAATCTTGTCATCATTCTAGTAAGTGTCCTTTTTAATAATTTCCACTAGAATAAATCCAAACTCTTCTATGGCAATCTTGAAGACATTTTTTCTCGTTCTGTTCCATGAAGCTTCCACATCATCTTATTCTTAGCACGTTTCCACTTATGTTTTCGGGAGAGCGTTTTTCCCCAATATATTTTCATGGTAGACCTGTATTTTCTCCTTTTTCATTTGTTCTCCTTTTGTTCTAGTTTACTTTCTTTTTTCCCCTATGTCCACTTTTCCCTGAAAATCCACTTCTGAAACTAACAAATAGTGGTCCCTCCCATATTCAAAACTTCACATCACCCTTGTTTCATTCATCAATTCTCCAGTATTTCATAAGAAATAAATAAATTACGTGGTTAATTTATTCATTGTCCATAAACCATTTGAACTGATGTATGCTTAAACAATGCATTTGAAAAGAATTTAGCTGTCAAACTCAGGAAACAAGGACCATTTGGGCATCCAGAAAGATCTTTATAACTAGTAGGGCAGAATAACAGAATACTGTTAAGGCTATTCAAGGGTATTCTTTAGTTTAGTTTATAACTGCCATAATTAAGGGAGGAGTTAATCTGAATCTCCTTCTCACATCTGGTCTCCCCCCTGGACAATAATCTTTTCTATAACAGCTCTGTTTCCATGATACAAACTGACTCTTTGAAGGAAATCCTTAAACAATTATCATTCTCATTCATTCTGAGGTCTCCAAATTGCCAAATGACTTCTTGTGGTTGTGCTCTCATGTCTTCTTCCCATCCAGCACTCATGTCATCTAATTTTTACTTTGTTTCACTTATATTGATAAGGATATTGTCCAATCTGTTCCAAAAATGTATCCACAATAACTTAAATAGTATTTCTGGTATTTTTGCTTCAATAATTCTATGAGACAAATGTGTAATTTTCTTGTTTCATAGCATTATAACCAATTACTGCATATGAATGAATGAAACAAACTAAGTTCATACTCTTTGTATCTATGGTGACATATTACGTAGTTTGCATTTTTCTATGATGAACACATATTCTTCTTTGAATAACTTTTTTTGGCTATGACTACTACAAAGCTCTGATGATTCAATCCAATGCCTTCTCTGTTTAAGCTTCATACCAGATTGTGATGAGGACTTAAAATGCAAAATATATAAAATAAAATTAATATAGAATTCTAGATGATTACCTTTAATGAGTGTTTGGAATTCTTTTGGTTTGACCTGACCCCTCTGAAGATCTATTTTTAATGTCAAAAGCAAGGTAAAAAGAAATTTGTGATTTTCATACAGGCCTCTAACAGAATAGGTGAAAGTTTCATATGTCAAGTACTCAATGATATTTGTGATCCTTTTCTGTGGAATTGGAGTCTTGTCAGACCTAAGGTGCCAAACAAAGAAAGCAAATTGACTAAGTTACAACAAATACTGGAGAGAAAGCAGAAAAAAACATCACTGTGTACAATAACATTGTGTTCTTACCTAGCCATGGACTGATCAAACAGTTTTAAAAACTGGGCTAGGGAAGTCTGATACATTATATTAACCATGCTCATTTCAGTGATCAGAAAATAAAGAATGCTCCCTCGTGTAGCAGCAGGACGATATTCCTCTTGTGCGGTGTTAATTTTTTTCTCAGTTTCTCCTGCAACTTCTAGTTTTTCAGATACCTCTGTAGCTGTTTGTTTAGTGGTTCTCAAAACACCAATCAGTGATTCATCATCCACCAAAGAACCTAAAGAGTAGCACAGTAAATGTTTCAAATAAAGTTTTAGAATATTTTAAATAGATTTTTCACTTCCAGAGGGAATGGTAGCATGAAAAAGGCTAATAGAAAACAGAGGGACTGACAATCCAGAATCAAAAGCCTTCAGCAAGATGCGCAGAGTCATGCATTTGAAATGGGCAGCTATGTAATTCAAATAATGAATGAAATGAATAATAAAATATCTTAAACCCAATACCAAATTGGCTCAATGTACATTCTTTGTAGATTATTATAGATTTTAGACGAATGGATTTTAGAGTCAGAGAAGACAGTGAAGGATAACAACAATTCTTCAGCCCTAGTAAAGTTCCATTGGTTAATTTGCCTTAACGTCTCAGTATAATTATGGCCAAATCAATTCATGATAGTTTAGACAGCCATTGCCAGTTAGGTGGGGGTGCTAGAACAGTCAATTGTTCTACCATGCCATCCCAGTTGCTGATTTAAGGCAACTGAATCTATATATTTGGTATTGGTCTAAGGTTGCTTGTTAACAGCAGGAGAAACTACACCCGTTGTTTTATCTGCAGGGAACCAAAGTTTCCTTGCCTCAAAACCTATTTTTTTCAAATATAGTAGAAAATTTCTGAGGGATAGTCTAGATTCAAATTACTAGTCCAATAAACTCTAAATTAGAAATTTATCTTTTAGTATAATGCACTGGTAAATATGTCTATATTATTTATGTAACAGTAGGTAAACATAAATACCATACCTTTAGTTGTAGTTAATTTATAAAGGAGATTATCTTCCAGTTCTTTCATTTTCCTCTTATTATAAGTTACATCTTCCATGAGTTTAATTCTCTCAGCTTCTAGTTCCTATATTAAATATCACAACACAGATTCATTTACTTCTTCAGTTTTGGGTTAAAAACATGATGAAGTTTAGTTTAAATCTGGTTTATTGATTGTCTTCTTAGGAAAGTACTTTTGTATGTTTCAGGACATATAGGATTTTGGTGATCTTTTTGATCACAGGAACATTAGGTACCAGAAATCAGCAGCAAAATGTGCAATGATATAAATGGTTTTGCTAGATCTCACAAACCTATTTCAATAGGAGTCCATGATTGTCTTATTTTACATTCCTACATTTGTATGAAATTGTAACTGCTTACAACATAATCTACCCAAATTTGCAAGTTTCACTTTTTCCATGTCTAACTTTTTAAGCAATTGCTGCAAGAATGTTCACTATTTTAAAAACTAAATAATTATGCGTACAACTTTTAAATCCATTTATATTTGAAGACCCCTGCACTACAATCTAGTCTACATCCTAAACAATTCATTTAGATACTTTATATTTTACAAATTGTGCACTGCAGAAGTGAAAAATGGGTACATCACTTTTCCTGTACAGTTATTTCCGTAAGCAGCTTTCCCAATGGAATCTGGAAATAGGACTTTAAAAAACTTCAAGAAAATAGCTTTGAAGTGAACTGCAACACAAATCGGGAGAACAAAGGCTAATCTCCCCTTTCTACTGCTGTTTTCACATGCAAATGCTTCCATCTACTCTGCTTCCTTCATTGCTGCATTGTACAGTATCAAAAACCAAAACCGGATTCATATCATTGCTTGATAGTGAGATGGGCAGCATATAAATTTAATAACTAAATAAAATCAAATAAAGGTAAAAATATCATGCATAAGCTTTGCCCAGAAGATAGCACAAAAACATAGTGCGCTTATTTTACAATTATTTTATGTTTATATATTTTAATATTTTATTTTTATTATATAAATACACACAGAAGTCCTTCAAAACAAGTATTTTCCCAGTTTAGAGTCACAGTCTAATGGCCTTGACTAAGCATAACAGGTAAAAATCTAATGCAGATAATAATATCTCTACACAGCAAATTTAAATGAACAAAAAATTAAAAACAGCAAACCAAAAATGGCTTAATAGGCTCCAAAATAGCATAGCAGAAGTATTAAATATTATCATATTAAAAGCCTTTAGATTCTTTCTAAAGAATACACACTTTAGAATGCAGTATTATGCATTCACTGGTCTTCTAATAAAAACAAGATGACAATAAGCTGAGCAAGACTGTGCTCTTCCATCACTGAAGCTTTGTTTGGGCTAGGAATACTTTTATTCTGGTTGTACATATCACATAAAATTTGAAAACATTCAATTTCTGGGATTAAAACAGCTCTAAAACAGCTCACCAAGCAAACAAGCAAGACCCTTTTTCCCCTTCCAAATCTTCCTATTATCTTAGTGATGGTGAATCTTACTTGCAATATGTTTATTTTAATTAATGGCAAATTAGGCTTTGCCTTAGCTGTTCTACACCTTTCCCTAAGAGAGAGTGCTTAAAAATATTCACTCCTGAGAATGCCTTCAATAGTCCTTCTGAAGAAAGTTGGTTCCAAATAACTCTTTGACGCTTGATGAAATACCTCCCTTTGAGCTGACTGATGTCACTTTGGAGGGGAGGTCTTTGTATTTACCTTAACCTAATAATATAATCAATTCTGGGAGGAAGAATAGGGAAAATAATGTTGTTAACCTTTGTGTCTAAATCTTTTCCCTTTCCTATCCTACAGACTTTGCCCATTTTCTTTGTTCCACAATTCATTGCTAACCATTCACCCATCATCTTAAATTCACCTTGCTGGCTAATGAACTGCAAACTGCAATTTTGGAATCAATATTTAAACATTGGTGTTTTATTATGTATAACAACTCATTGTACAGGTTATCTTACCTGCTTCTCTGTGAGAATTACTCTCTTCAATAACTGATTTTCAAGTCCTTTCATTGTAACAGTAAAATCAATTACTGATGTTTTAGCATTAATCTCAGGAGTGAAGGCAGGATTGGGCAATTTTGTAGTAATATAAAGTTTAAACGTAGTCATGACATCTACTTCTTTATCTCCAACTTTCACCTTAATAAAAATTCAAAGCTTGTTTCACTGCATTGTTAATAACACAGTTAATAACTGAAAAATATTGTTCAGGAAGGTATGCAAAATTCACACAGCTCAAGATATTTTTAACGTCATAATTCTTAATGGACAGTTTTCTTAACTGGACCTAAGTGAAACAAACATTTTAAATATTTTCTAATAAAATATATATTTTGTTCTTAAATTACTGTTCAATCATTTTAGCTTCTCTCCCATCCATCCCAATATTTAAATGAAGAGGAAGTATTGCAACATGGGCAAAAATCAAGGAAATTAACCATGTAAATTTATTAACCAATATACATACTTCAGTATTTTTATATCTATAAATATATAGATATGTAGATATTAATATATAATTATTTCAGATTTCTTATCATATGGTAGTTAACTAGTTAAACTCCATGGTGCATAGTACAAATTCAATTAGTAATTTAAGCCATTAATATAACATTACAAAAAAAGAAGGGAATGCATTGTGCTTTTGCCACTGATTTATGTTAGGGGTGGCAAGCTTTGGAGAAATCGATTATATGCAATTTCCAAACTCCTTAGTTTAAGGCTGACAGCATCCCCTTCTCCCCATTGCCTTAATTTGATGGTAAATTTGTCCACTATTTTCCATAGATATGTAAAATATAAGGCCCAAAATGCAATAATTTTCATAAGAAGGCAGCTTGCTGACAAATGTAATTTGATATCTATCAACTGTTCTAGGAAAATTGGTGGTCATGTGGAATGGTATTATGCTGGGAGAAAATGGCACCAGTAGTGAATATGTTAAAGAAAAGCTACCATTCTTGTTTTCTATCATAGGATGGAGCAGAATCAACACCATTTGGATACATAATGGTTGCTTCAGATCATTAAAGGGATGACTTCACTTGAACAAAGGCTTCAGTAGGACAAAAATCTTGGATCTCATTAAACTATCTCATTAAACCCACAGTAAATCCTTTTTTTAGCAGTGAAATGAAGCAAAGCAAAGTAGCCTGATTGCTATGCTTTGCTTCCTCCAGTATTGGCTGAACACAGATTTCTGAACATGAAAAGAAACCTTCCAACTATTGGAAATGTCAGTCCAGAGTGGGATGCTAAATGTTGTGTTCAGACAAATCATGCCACTTCTGTACCCCAGTGAGGCAAACTGCAGAATAAACCAATATGTCAAGGAGAATCAAGGCCTCACAAAAGCCTAGTAATTTAAAAAAAAAATCTCTGAAATGCCGCTACCATTATCTAGTAAAACGTTTCTATCCTTGTAGCAGGTGAGTGGGGTGGGGGGGTAGGAGGAGGCTTCCAATGAAGCACTGGAAGGAGTGGGAGGAAAAATAAGAACCTTTTCCCCTAGAGGTTCAGAAACAAATAACCTCTTGTCAAGGAGATTTCTGACCTATCTGTTCTTTGGAGGTTGAAGAAACTGGTCATAGAAAAAACGGAGAAGGTTCATTGTTTGATTATAGAATTTCTTTAAGTGGTTTGTCTGAGAATATTTGTCATATACTTAAACAAAAAGCAGAATATAATGAATAATATAGCTAACCTTGAAACAGGTTCCTGATTTAATGAAGTTCTTTTCTAATATATTATCAAGGGCAGGATCTAATTCTTCCCTGATATCCTCTATTAAAAGTGGCCTTCCCAGAGAGAGGGCATCCTCTAAGTGCGTACGGAAATATTTATGATTCAAAGTTGTCACCTTAGGAATAAAAATAGTTGATTATAAACAAAGGCAATATAGTTGACCAAAGTTCTTATTTTCATTTGTTTTTAGAATTTTCTTAAAGTTCTTGTAATCATGTGCCTGCTTAATCTGACGTAAATTTCAGTGACCCTAGATTACCTTTGTGAGGATTCATATAGGATTGCATGCAGTAATTCTCTAAATTTCCTGTTATATTTTACTTTGTGACAATTCTTGGAGGCAAGTTACTATTTTTCAATTTTGAATCCTAGAAGAATACCCACTTCTGTCTGAGAAATTTGAAGCACAACTTAAACAACTTTTTAATGTTCCTATTTTCTAAGGTCAGTGACCTTATTCCAGTGCCTTGTAAAGTACAGTGATGGATTATCTAAGGTATTTTCAGATTGACAAAATAGTTGGGAAAATTCTGTGAAGAGTATAACTGTTTGTGTTGGATGGGTCTGAGTAGAATTATCTTGCTTTTAATACATGAATAAAATATCCTTTCTGGAAGATACCAAACAAATAGAAGAAGCGGTTACTACCCAAAATATCAAATGAAGGACAGTTTAAATTTAATAAACAACCCCAGGTGTGAGGGAAGAAGTACAATGTATCAGATTACAGTGTGACAATTAACTATTGATTTAACACACTGATAATCTTCCTTTTTTGTGGGTGCCAAAGTGGCAAACCAGGGGGCATCTGTTCGAGTGACCTGGTTAAGACAAAAATTTACCTCCTCCTCACCCAAAGAACACTGTGTGTGATGGTTGGCTATTGATCTGCTCTGTTCCCTGCAATGCAGTAACTCTCTTCTTCATATGTAATCATTACTGTAACTGAATTTTCTGAGATGGGGGAGTGGAAGAGAACCAGGGAATATTAAAATTCTGTAAGACATACTTGTAAATCATTATCTTTTTCTTTCTGCTTAATCCATGTTTTCCCTTGAGTCTGTGGATCTATCAAAAGTGGGTATCTGGTTGCTTTTGTAACAATGATGCCATTTTGAACTGAAAGTTCATCTCCTGGAAGCCCTTGCAGATTCCACTCACTGATCTAGATACGTAGAAGAAGACATAAAATGAATAAGAAAATTGAATCAAACAACAAGACCAATAAGTTCGGAATGCTGTCCTTCTGGAATCCTGGTTACCCAGGACTCTTTACTGCTACCATCATTCAACTGTAAAATGGCAGTTAATGCCAGCCTATTGTAAAGATTACAGTCTCAACATGGAAGTGACATGGAAAAGAGTGGTTTATATAGTCAGTACCACATCTGAACCCCTATCTATTTCCCCATCACACCTTGATATATTTTTATTATATTTTCCTCATAAAAACGCCTGGCCTTCCAAAGGGCAATCACGTACAGCATCTCCACAGCTGACTAGGAAATTAGGTTCTTTCAATCACACGTGTTTGAATTTCTTTCATTGTAATACTGTCTCCTTTGTAATATAATAGTACTCTGACTTCATTCTCAGTCCAGAGGCAATCCAAGATGACTTAAATACTATTTTTGAGGGTGCAGTGAATATTCTGTTGCTATTTTACTAACATTTTTACATGTTTGTGCAATTCTTCAACTTCTTACTCTAGAGCTTGATAGTACCCTGGAATATTTTTACCCAAGCGGTTACTCTGCTGAGCCTTTCCACATGGGCAAAGTTGGCTAGGTGACAATATGTACTGAAACAGAATTAGTGAGAAGGAATTTGTCAAGCCACTAACACATGTTAATAGATTTAGCCAACCACGTAGTGAAATGATCAATAGAATTAAATATCTAAACTATAAAAAAAACTAGCAGAACTGAAGACCTACCGTAGGAGGATCTACCAACATGGAAATGATATTCAGATTTTCAGTAAAAGGGATTTTTCGTGATCTCATCTCTGTCTCCCATAAGTCTTTAAGCAAGAGATTCCGGAATATCTGATTAAAAGGGCCACAATAGGAAAGGAAGCCTGTGCAAAGTAACACATCTCCTACAAGCCTAGGAAAAATCATGGAATCTTTCATTAAGATACATTTTTTAACCTTTAAAAAAAAAAGGAATGTGGCAAAGGCATTTTAAAAAGCTCACTCAAAAAAGACACTTAAAACAAATCACTTTGAGACCTATTTTACTTTTCAGGTCCAACCTGGAAGGTTTACAGCTTTTTCAAAATGTGCACGATTGACTTCTGAAATGAACAAAGTTCCTACAATACTTGCACTAACCTCTTGCTTCAGTGAGCTGATTAAATGGAATACAGCACAGTGAAGCAGCATTATCATTTCTGGCATAACCCCTGCAATTAGTAGCCCCCATTTAAACTCTGAGGAGATGTAAAAAATTAGAGAGATGAAGCCAGATTGACAGGTCCTAATTTTGGCTCACATATCTAGGTCTCCATCATAAGAAGGGAGTGAGTCACACTCAAAATTTCATTGTTATCCATCCAGCAGTTACCTGAAAGTTATCTATTTCTAATCATTTTAAAAGATAAACAGCATGATAAAATAATAAAAAGGACAGTTATACTTTATGGATTGAAGACGGACATTGATCTCCATTTTCCTATCACTGCTTTACATTATTTTAAAATGAATACTGTTATTGCACTGGTCATATACTATACCTATTTATCTGGGCTCGAAACTCTTTACTTTGTTGAGTCCACCGGATTTTCTCTCCGCTCAAGCCATCGATAAGGGCAGAGGCAGCTTGCATCTTTCTCCTGCACGTTTCCGCATCATTCAAGAGGTCCTGACATTCAAAAATATATATTACACTTTTCAAGGGCTCATCCCAAGAACCGTGCAGAAGTATGAAGATAAAAAAACCTGCCACTTTTTTTACTGGGCATAACTAATTCAGAGCATGCATAGCTTAGGAACCGTAATGGATTTTGGAACTTCACTAAGCAAGGAATCAAAATACCTGCTTATTCACAGAATTTTATTTAGATTATCTACACCAGGGCTGTCAAACTCGCATCCTCACGGTGGCGTCACGTGACGTATCGGGGCTTTTTTCTCCTTCGCTAAACTGGGCAGGCACGGCGCCAGCATGTGATGCATTCGGCCCGCAGGCCATGAGTTTGACACCCCTGATCTACACACTGCTTCCTCCCAAGGTCTCTTGGCTGCCAAAGCAACTAATCACAAAACATTCACTTACTAAAAGGCAACTTAATGTAGGTATTCCTTGCTTGCCTGGAAGCTATAATTATTGTTCATTTTCTTTCCCCACACCCTAGGCAGAAAAAGACATGCATTCAAATAGAATACTGATCTACAACCATCTGCCATTTTTACTTTCCAAAATGCTTGTTAGAATTACACGAGGCCTAGAAATATTTCTGTAAATCAAGATAAAACTAGATAATTTCTTTATTTGACAACATTCCAATGTCTCTCCCCTCCCCTCTGCAACATGCCAACCTCTGATTAAATGAATTGAAAAGAGAATTTCAATAAGATGGGGCAAAGATCCGAAGGCACCTAAATCAACAGGCAGATGATCAACATAGCCTTAAGATTTCTGCTTAAAGTGCTAACTAGAGCTTCAATGAAATTTCAGTATCATACCAATCTCAGAAGCTTCATGGTATGGATATGGAAATGCAAAAATAGACAGTGCCATTGTCTACTTCCTGATTTCCCTCCCTGTCTTAAAACTGAGGAAGAAGGGGCAATGACAAGTTAAGTAAAGAGCATCCAAAACTGCTGAGCAAGCATTTTCCTAATCTGTTATGAAAAGTGCATACAATAAGTAATAGCAAAATATATGGAACATATAATTTGGAAATTTTATCTTGTTTACCATTTTCTCCTGCATAGCTGCATCAAACTTGGCTTGTACTTTGTCCAGCTCTGCTTGCTTCTCATCTAGCAATGATTGTGCCTTCCCTAATTCTTCATTGGCTATTTTCAAGCGTCCTTCTTGTTTCGCTAAATTAGTCTAAAAATAAAAAAAATGAAGCAGTATGTTCACTAAAAATTATTTTTTATGTTTAAAGTGAGTTAGTCTTGGAAGAAGCAAGACATATTTGAATTCTTGTTGGAGAAGATACCTGAGAATACCTGAGAATACCATGGACAGCCAAGAAAAAAAAAACACCACAGTTCTCACTGAAGGCACAAATGATCAGGCTCAAATTGTCTTCTTTTCAATACATCAAGATCTAGCCATCTGGAAAAGGCTTTAATATTGGGAAAGGTGGAAGGAAAGAGAAGTAGAGAATGACCAGCAGGAAGGTGGATGTACTCAGTCACAGTAATGATGGGTGCAGCATTGAAAGACATGAAAGACCAGATTAGGGATAGGTTGTCATAGAGAAAAATCTATCTTTGTGATTGCTGGAAGCCGAAAATGACTTGATGGCCCATAATCAATCAATTAGTCATTGTAGATATGTTTTTCCTATATTTTTCTATAAAGTGGGGGATGGGATGCAAATAATTTAGCAGGTACTTACTATCCAAGTAACTGTTCAATCTCAGAAAACGCTGCTTTGATTCTTATCTTCTATGTAAAGAAAAACTAAGGTGTCAATTTGATGATAAAGCAAGAGATTCATGACTGGGCCTTTGGGCAGCTGGCTATATTTACTAGTCTTACAGCCTAGAATATCCCTTCATAATGGCATATGTAGGTCCAAATCACTTTGTATCCAAGTGCTGGTTTGTCACTGCATAGTATATGGTCTGGATATTTATGGAGCTACCTGTTTCTAATTGTCTCTGTCTGCTCAAGAAAATCCAGGAGGATCAGCATGCTTGAGTCCTCCTAATTAAACAATGTTACCTTATGGCAGAGGTCTGCAACGTTAAACACTCAAAGACTCACTTGGGCACATTTCCCACAGAAAACAAAACACTGGGAGCCACAAAACCTGGGTGGGCATGGCCAACTTGACATCACTCACTCCCACCCAGTCAC
>JANHFL010004266.1:65096-80946 GCA_032468155.1 Oxyrhabdium leporinum
TAATGGTGCTATATATAATTTTCTGTTACATCTCAGTTTATCAATTGTATCAGTTTATCAAAAGTGTGACAGGGTTGCTTTGGAATTGTAAGTATTTTGCTTTGCAAGGGTGGCAATTGACAGAAAAATAAGGCAATGGAGGCTTCTATGCTTTTTACTATATATTAGTGATGTTATTTACAGCAGCCACATGATGTGGTGAATTTTCTTTCATTAGAATTCTTCAAACAGATGCTGGATATTCATCTATCAGTGATGCCAAGAGGTTGGACTAGATGACCTTAAAAATTCTCTCAAATTTATAACTTGTGTTGAGATTAAATTGCAAAATGGTTTTTAGGTACATAATTATATATGGTTAAATATAGTACCTTTGAAAATAATTGTCACAGCTTTCTGAAACTAGGTCATGAAAGATGCCCATAGTTTCTACCACCTGTGCTTTAACTTCAGGAGAACAGACAATATTGAAACCTGACAGAAAATATTGTGACACAGCAACAAGGGCTTCCTTGGGCCACTGAGTAAACCAATCCATAGTACATCCAGATATAAGACCAGGAAACTTCAAAGATCGTGCACGAAATTTCTCACCAACCTAGCAAAAATAATAGATAAAAAGTGACATATCAATGAAATATATTTATGGGAAATATAGCAGATGATGATGATGATGATTTATTAAACTTATCTGCTGTCTGACTTATGTACAGTTTCCAGTACAATTACATAGTCTAGGTTCATACACTGTGTTAAACCTATGGATTAACCAAAATAAACAATGTGTTAATTTATAAGGCACTAAGGATATTCATATTAGCTATTTCATATAACATTCCAAGGAAATCACATTATTGCTTGGTATAAATATGAACCAATCTGCACAATATTTGTAATATCATTAAACCTCATTGGAGAGAGGAGAAAAAAGGTTCCTATGAAATCTTTCATATTTTAATTTGTTTTAGAATGTAAGCTGTTAATTATAATAAATAGTAATTGCTGATTAAATCATTTAAGAGAAAATATTAGAAACAGGGTTCTAACAATGCTTGTAGTTTTTTTTTTAAAAAATGCAGACTTATGTTGAATATTGCCATACAACATAAATGCCATGCTATGTCTAGATCTGGAATAAATAGGTCTAGAATATTATTTGTATTCTTAAGAAAGGAAATCCTTCTGAACTTTACTTTAAACTTCTGTGTGTGTTATTTGGGAGTAGCACTTACTTCCAAATATCATGTACAGAATTGGGTTGCATATCCCATTTTATTCTATACTTTATATATACAGCAGTCTGTTTTAACTTAGTAGAAGCATTCCCACAAAAATGACTGCAGAATTAAATTTTCAGGAGAATAAAGATTTTTTAAAAAACTTTACTTTTTTAAAAAAAATCTTACTTATAAATAATTAGAATTTCTCAGTGGCTTCAAATGACAAAAATAAATCCCTATTTATGATCCTGCAATCCTTTAATAAACAAACACACAAACACATAAACTCACTCACTACTAAAACTCTCCTATTTGCAACTTTCAGTTGGGTAACGTGCATCATAGGGCAACAGTTTTTGAAATAACATATAGATAGTCCTCGACTTACAAGCATTCATTTAGTGATTGTTTGAAGCTACAACAGCACTGAAAAATATGACTTATGACCACATCTCACATTTATGACCCTTGCAGCATCCCATGGTCACTTGAACAAATTTGAGTGCTTGGCAACTGGCATCTATTTATGACTTCTAACTTCACAGCTGACTTCCGACAAGCAAAATACAATGAGGATAGCCAGATTCACTTAACAACTGCAGTGATTGGCTTAACAACTGTGGCAATAAAGTTCATAAAATGGGATGCAACTCACTTGCCTTGCTTAGCAATGGAAATTTTGGGCTCAATTGTAGTTGTAAGTTGAGGACCACCTATACCTTAAACAGGTTAACTTAATGCTTTGAAAGTCTGGGAACCCTTAGTCCCATAAGATTGAAATTTGTTGAGGATGTGGCTACTTTAGCACCATCCTGATGCTGTGGTCAGCCATAATCTCATGCTTGTCATTTCCAACACTCCCTGCCAACTTCCTATGTAGGAAGTCAGTGAGAAAGCCAGTAGGAAGTCAGAAGTTGCTCCCATTCCCACTGCTTTTTTGCCCGCCCATAATCATTCTGTTTCTCTGTTTTGGCAAGAAAATATTTCTGAAATTATGACCTAATGGGTCATTGTTTGTCTAAGCATATATTTAAAGGAAACTCACAGGAGAAAAGCAGAGTACTACATGGAGGTTTTTCCTTGACCGTGTTATAAAATATTCATAAAGATTATCAAAAGTTGGGGGAACTCGTGGCAGCTCTTTTTTCATTACAGATATAAGTCCTTGAGTTATTTCATCCAGTTCATCTCGAGGAAATAAATTGGAGATCTTATCAGAAAAAGCAAAAATTACAGAAAAAAGACATTTATGATTATTAAAATACTACAGTTTTTAATTTATAAATTCCAAGATTCTCCTTATTCAGGAGACATCCACTTCAGTTTATAATTCATAGGTAACTGATGTTCACTAATGTATTTTATAAAAATATATGATGTCAAGAAATAATGAAGCATAGATATTCATGTACACAGTACTCAAAAGGTTGCACTTTTGTCTTTTGTGTTTGGGATTTTATTCTTTCCAATGCTTACAGCTAGTTTAAAATGTTGAACATTCTAGAAATATTAGCTTTATCTAGATGATAAATAAATACTAAAATCAAGTTATAGCAAATATACTACATTGGAAAAAATGGATAATGGCTAGCTAAAGATTCTAATGCATTTATTTGTCTCAAATTTACTAGGTTTCATTCTCTTATAAAGGTCTGTTGCTTCCATATGTATTTTGTTGTGGGGAAAAAAGGTTATACCACTTTCTGCTTCAGATTACTGTCAATGAATAAATGAAATTTCAGTTTTTCAAACTAATACAATAAAATTAGCTTTTGAATAAAACTCAGCAACTTCCAAAGTGCTTCAGAGATAAAATTTTATGTTTTATGAATCATCGTATCAGGTCTTAATCAAGGTGAAGCTTGCTGGTATAGTTAACCACAAGTAAGAATGTAATAATCAGTATACCAGCAACATCTATAGTGATTTGAAATTCTAACCTCTCCAGAAGAAAGCAGGTTATTAAGATATTCAAGAAATGATTCATCTTTTATTTCATTATCTGTGAAAATAAATGTGATTCCTTTTCCCTCAGCGCCAGCAACTCTATATAGATTCTTTAAGTCATCTGTTAGATTGGTCACATTGTAGGACCTGACAGGAGAAAGCAAACCAACAAGTAACTTGCAGTACAAATTCTTCACGTATAAGTGTAGCAAATATAAATGAAATCAGTACAGCAGGGATGGGAAGAGAGAAGACTTCCATATACAACTAGAAATGCTCCTTTTAGGACTTGTATCCACAAAGAAATTTTGTTACATATTTTAATGGAGAGTGTTACTGAAATGGAACTTCTGAAACCACTCAAGCAAAAATGATAAAAAGTATTGTTCATAAAGTTTACGCTCTTCATTGCCCACATATTAATGACAAAGTGTGGGAAAGAAACAAAATGCATTTAAGCTCTCAGTACATAAAGGAACATCTGATTTAATAGATAAAAAGGACTGCCAGGACTGGACTATAAAAACTGAAAGATATAATTTGTTCAAATGGAATCAAAACAAAGAGAAGGATGTGGAATTGGATTATGTGTTAAAAATAAGCTAAATTTAAAATTAAACTTGATTCCAGAATATCTATGACATCCAGGTAGAGTTGAGTCATGGCAACTGGACCTTTTTGGGAGTGTGTGTGTGTGTGTGTGTGAAACGTTTCGCTGTTTATCCATGTAACTTCTCCATTCTGAGCTATTGATAATTCCAGGATATTTTTATGAAAAACTTTTTCACCATTTTAGGAGAAATTAAGGTTATCTTTGTATAAATTAAACACGCCATTATGAATCAGCTGTGAACCAACATTTATATTAGTTATATTAGGATTCTGTTTGAACTATAACTTGCATCTACTGACCGCATTGTCTCACTGATACTTTATAATACTTAACCCTGCAGCATAGTCTCAAAATATATGCCAAATCCTAATCTTAAATAGGCTGAGTTATTATTAATTAATAATCATATCAATGTGATCAACTTAAAATGTAATAACTTTTCTGCATTATAAGGATGCCAGTAAAAAATTATCATATGCAAAGTATCAATGCAGTTAAAAGAATTCAAGAATAAAAGAAAATCTGTATATATGTTAATTTGAGAGTCATCACAAATGAAATTATTTTTTTGTTTATCGCTAGATGGCATATAGATGGCATATAAATATTTTAGTTTAATATCCTGTAACTCTTACATTATAGTTGGTTGCACAGTCAGCCAGATATTAGACTGCATTTGGCATTTTTATCTACCTTCCCAAACATCAGGAATAGGACTTGAGAAGGAACTTCCAGTTATACCCAGTCTTTTATAAGTATCATGCCAAGTGCCATTTGAAAAGATGTATTATAAGCAGAGTGCAGGACAAGAATTCCTCCACGTGACTAGAAATTCTTTCCTCAGTTATATCATTTTTAAAAATATTTGGTTTAATATGACTCAACAGTAGAGCATATAATCATTAATATTGTAAGTGGTCCTGTATACACATAAATATGCACAATCTACCTTCATCACAAATAGGAGCCTCTAATTTTGCATGGAAACTCAAATCATTTTGGTTCAGTAAATGTTTCTGACCTTGTTAAAGTTATCTGAAAGATTTTGTATCCAGCTATAAAAGAAGCAAGCCTGGAAAGACTCTGTTTCCCAGATCCACCAACTCCTACAAGTAAAGCATTTCCACATGCTGTCCGAATTATTCGGGAGATCTACAATGTTAAAAGAAAAAAATGACATACAATGTATGCTAAACTCATTGCATAAGGATGGAAAAGTTGAATCATAGCCTAAGCCTATTTTTAAAGATTTTATTTTATTTTATTTTGGTTGGAATTATATTCTGTCTTTTCTTCGGGATGTGCAATGGGGAAATAAAATTAGAACTTCATTTTAGCTCCAAAACAAAAGTGAGGAGTAGGCGGTGCTAGGAGTACGACTGGCTTAAAGTCACCCAGTTAGTTTCCTAAGCCAAGAATGGATTCAAGCCTTAGTCTCTCCTATCCTAGCCATTACATTACACTGAAGATTTATAAAAAAAGGAATTTTGTCAGGTTTTAATAGATCTTTTCAAGCAATGAAAATAAGATAAAAAATATTCTTCTTTGAGGATGGTGTACATCTCTGTGCGCATTTGTATATCTCAAAGGAACTTCATAGAAGCTTTCTCTGAACTGTTGTAAAAAAATAGTTAAATTTTATTATACAATTCCAATGTATATACAGTATTTACAAAATCCCACACTGAAATCTTCTCCACAGCAGTGGTCCCCAACCATTTGGAGCCAGGAACCAGTATTGTGGAAGACAATTTTTCCATGGACTGGGGAGGGGGGATGGTTTTTGTTTCACTCACTCACCTGCCACTCACCTCCAGCTGTGTGGCCCAATTCCTAACAGGCCATAGACCAGCACCAGTCCATGGCCCCTGGGTTGGGAACCCCTCCTCTACAGAATTGCTTTTATGTCCCTTTGAGTTTCATAGGTAATTCTATAGCTTTTCCACTGGTAAAATATAGACCTAATAATCTTTAATTAATACCATAATCCAAGTTAAGTACCACATTAACCTTTATATCTAACAGTTTAACTAATTTCTTAAAATAATATGCAGCTTTTCAAAAAAGTGTTTGTACGAGAGCTAATAATTTCCATGACATGGTCACCTGCGAGAAAGTGTTTTCCCAATAGGCAAACCAGGAAGATAGTCTGTACCAACATTTCTGCCAGGCTAAAAACATCATTATCATTATCGCTATCATACTACCATCACTGTAAAAAGCTATTAGCTTTTGAATTCTTAATAATTGGCTTTCATTTATTTACATTATTTACTTATACTGAAATTGATAAAAGGTAGCATTGGCATAATCTGAATAAGTGAACAATTTGAAATGAAGTTTACATTTAGAATTAAAGACACAAACCTTAACAAGATGTGTCATAGCATCTTTGAAAAACACCAGATCAAGCAGTCCCCCTCGGACATTTTCATTATATTGTTTTTGGTAGAACTGTAATTTATCAGATAAAAATTCAAAAGATGGAACCTAATGGTAAAGAAAATAAGAATGTTAAAACTACCATTTATTTATTTTTTAAAAAAATTAACTACCACTGCAATCAACAAATGACTAAAATTGAAAAAAAAAAAATATTTCCCCAAAGAATTTATACCTACACAAACAAACAAATCAACAAATAAAAGCCTAGATAGGAGGCTATATTAAATAAGCATGTCAGATAAGACAGATATAAGCACGGATAAAGAGGCTATTGTGCATGGTGGTGAGATTAACAATCTGTTTCAATAAATTAACATGATTTAAAAATAAAAGATTAAAGAAAGGTAAATATAATGTAAAGGTTAAGACAGCGGGGTAACCTTGAGCCAGTCACTCTCTGTTACACTTAGGGTGGAGGCAATGGCAAACCACATCTGAAAAACCTTGCCAAGAAACTGCATGGACCTGTCTAGGCCTTCTCCAAGAACTGAACATGATTGAATGGAAGGGGGGGGCGAAGGGGGGGAAGAACATACCACCAAAAAGTAAAGTCAAACATGATATAATTTATACAATTATATAATATATCACAGGATAATTAATATTTGTTATAATATTTATAAACCATATTATAATTATTGTTATTATAATCTATAAAAATTATAAAAATGTCATCACATAAATGCAGAGAAATAAGCTCTGTTCAGGCATATACCCACATTGGTTTTCTAGACACAAACTTTATTAAAATAAATTTCCTTCCCTAATTACCTGATTGCATTTTGTAAACCCTGATATCTTCTCTCTCTTGTTCCAGTGCTGCAGGCAACTCACTCTTATACCATGTGCAGTAAATAGCCTCTTTATGCATGTTTGCATCTGTCTTAATTCACTGGCTATTGTCTTTTTAGCTATAATTGTTGGCCTGTGTCAATTGACCTTGGCTTTGTAGTAGCTGGATTTTCAACCTGCATGTTGCTCTTCTCTGTGCCAGCTTCCTGAACATAGCTACTACACAATTTCTGCACTGTAATTTCTTGTAGCTTAAGTGCATCATAAGTGTAAATCATAAGGAAGATTATTAAAATTAGGTTACTCTTGAGATCATATTTCTGTATGAGCCATGAGAACTGTTTTGTTTGAGGCAACTTACAAATATGCTTAATAAGTAATATAATAATGAAGTTGATATATTTCTGTACTATTTTCCAGCACACTGCTCATCTCAATTTTCCTATATTCTCAAATCTATTACTTCCTACTGTTTCTATGGTTAAGAATGCTTGTTTTGAGAAAACAAGCTTTACAGTCTATCATCGAGAAAACTAGGAAAAAGAAGCTCAGTCCCTTTGTTTATTAATAAGATGATATCTTGGAGCACTGCCATCCATTTAATCATGAGTTTGTATTAGCAAAAAAAAAGTTTCTTTCTTACCCTAATTTTTTGGAAAAATAGGTTACTGGTGAGGAGGCAACATCTGCAGGCAACATCTAGCACATTCTAATTTTTCTTCAGGACCACTTGTGTTTACTCACACAGGGGAATATAGGCTAATCACACTCCACAAGCAATTCCATCAACAGACACATTGATCTACAACCAGCCTACGAACCCCTCAGAATCCAAATCAACTGCACTGCCAACCAGAGACAGCACTGACCTTTAAGCAACCCATGCAACCCACCAGCAGTTCACCTCCTAATGACCCTGATGCAATGTAATCTCCTTATCACAACACTCATCACAACACCCACTGATGACTCACAGCTGACCCATCACAAGACCCTCACTTGACACATCCACCCCTGAAACCATTATAAACAGAAGAACACTGACATCTCCTAAACTCTGCTGAAGATGTTACCTAGCCTGGTAATAAAACATTTGGAAACTAACCCACAAACTTGGAGAATGGACCTTCACTCTCAGTTAATCCATGTATGAGGGAGATTTTGTTCATGAGATGAAGATATAGCCTGAACATAGATTAGGACCAGATCTGTGAAAGGTTGTACATACCTCCAGCTCTAGTTTGATTTTCCCTTCATATTGTGAGCAGAAGCTTAACCCACATCCAGTGACAGCATATTCTCAGTTCATGTTATTAAATAATGTTGCCTGGACCAGTAAAATGTGAAAAAAAAACATATGAAAGTGTCTTTGTGTCTCTCTAAGTGTAAATAGGTCATGAGTTCAAGCTCATGAGCAAGAAAAAAATTTGGCAAGAAAAAAATCCCTAAACTCTCCATAAGAGATTTTGAGATAAGACTTAAGACTACAACCTAACTTGGGAGGCTGCCACATTTATTATACATCCAGATAGCAAAAATTAAATTATCCATAGACATGGACAACTTAGTTTGCCAGTCTTTTTCTACTAGTAAAAAATGAGAAACATGACCAATTCTTAGACTGGCTAGTGAGCATCTTAAATCCATATGCTTGGTAGCTAATAATTATTATTAATTGCAAGAATGTTAATCTTAGTTCTGTTTGCATGTAATTCCCTTTCTTGCTTCTGAATGGCTGCTGTGGATCAATTATCATTATCATTGTATCATTATATACCAAGAAATAGAAAGGTGCTCTTTGGAGAACTTTTTCTATGAGGTGCTCTCTGAGCTTGCTTGTTTTCTTCAAACACTTCATTACCCTAACTAGATAGGACTAATGATGTTACCTAGTTAGGATAACGAAATGTTTGCAAGAAAACAAGCAAGCTCAGAGAGCACCAAGGAACCCTCATTTCAACCCTGAGCTACAAATATTCTC
Organism: Oxyrhabdium leporinum; assembly: GCA_032468155.1. NCBI lineage: Eukaryota > Metazoa > Chordata > Lepidosauria > Squamata > Cyclocoridae > Oxyrhabdium > Oxyrhabdium leporinum. The sequence continues at coordinate 74,095 of JANHFL010004266.1, forward strand.
CTTTATTGGAACTTTTTCTATCTTTAGAAGTATCACTACCAAGTGCAATCGGCTCTAATCTTGAACATTATAGAGAGTTATTGCAGAATATTTATTATGCTGGAATGTAATGGATACATTTCATGCAGTTTTTAACTATGGATTTCAATTAAATCTATTCATTACATTTTTGCAATCACCCATCTTAGACTCAAGAAAAGATATAAAAATCAAAATCTATGTAAATACCACTTCATAAATTTTGGGTGCTTCAAACACATAATCTTCTGGTTCTTCACCTGTTGGCTCAGGCATATCCCGCAAAAAATCTACAAAATAAGGTTCAGCTGGAATTAGTGGTACTAAGTCTGAATCCACATGTTCTTCAATTACTCTACCAAAATTTCTGTCAAACCATTCTTCATCATCTTCCGTAATAAATCTGCAAGAAACAAATTTAGTCATTATAAATGCAAAACTCCCACTAACTTTTGATTAAAAAACTATGTAAATAAAATGAGAACAAAACCATTTCAGTAACATTCATATCATTCTTAGAACTAGGTACATAATATATTTCTGAATGAAGCCAAAGCTACAATTTAGGACCATATTTCATCATGAAGTAAACTGGTATGTTTAAAGTTATTTTATCAACTATCTTGTAATACAGGCTTCTTTTTATAACAAAAGGCAACAGTCTTATCCTCTACTTAAGTTCAGCTGTCCATCTGTGTTTTCCTGCCAAACTTAAGTAGTAGTATTCTCTAACTCAGTATTTTTCATTGCTGGATGCAGGATTCTGGATGTTGAAGTTCAAACATTCAACAAGATGGCAAGGTTAAAAAATACTGTTCTAATTTGTGATGGATCAAGTGGTGCTGTCCAGTTTGCCTACTTTTCTTCATTTCACTGTATTGTAGAAAAATGTTTCCCTTCCAGATACTGTTCCCCATGGTAGTAACATATCCTTTCATTTAATTAATGGTTATTGGCCTCCATGGCCATTTCATCTTGGACTACTGGACCAGTGAATCACTGTTCACAAAAAAAAACAATAATCACAAAATGGCATGCCCACTACTCTTGTGTGAAAACTGAGTTTGATCAAATTCAGAAACATATTACCACATAGCAGGTCATTTGTTCTTTTAGACTCCTGCCCTAAATCCAGTTTAGAGAAACCAAAATGGAGTATTCACTACATCTGAACTTGACATACTTTCTGTTACATGGCAAGAGGCCACTCAGATCTTTCATGGGTCTTGTTTTCCTTTGCTTTCAGCACCACTGGGTGTTAATTTAACCATGACACAGAAGTCTAAATGGGAACAGCTCAAATTCCTCTCCTTGGCCTGTGGTATAAAGACAGCTACCGATTGACAGCTGGAAAGGGCAGAGGTGGAAAAATATTGAAAAAGGCCTTCTGCTTCTATCACCATCTTTTCCATTGCTGACCTTCTGGAAATATGGGATATATTACCCTCCTCTAGCAGTTCTGTGATGATATAAAACATCCTAAATTTCTATGTCAGGTCTCCTTACACCAGCCTTCTGAAGTACTTAGCCAAGTTGAAAGAGAGACAGGAAAAATGGAGAGGAAAGAACGACAGTTGAAAATTCCTTCAACACATGAAGTCCCTCACCAGTTTTTCCAATGATGGAAAGGAAAGATAATATTTTTTCAAAAAAAATGTCTCTTAAAATGTGTAGTTCACTCACTACAGTCAAAATACATATATTAGACTCTGCCTGCTCATTTACCCCTTTTTTCTCTATCATATTACCAAAGTGATTTGTGCAGGGTGTGTGTTCACTTTTGTGCAATCCCACTTAAGCATTTCTTTGCAGCTTTGTTTTGGGGTTCCAAATTCATCTTTGGAATCTGGGCTTCAAAATGAAAGCTGAGTAGAAGGTGGCTGATTCCTTCTCTTATTACTTGTAATGCTTTAGTAAATAGCCATACCTGTCAGCAATTACGCGTGTACATTCATGTTTAAATAGAGACATAAGTGTATGAACATTAGTACACTCTTCTGATTTAATTGTTAACATCCCTTGCCAAATTCTGGAAAGATCACGCAGGTTGAAGATATAATGAAATTTGGATGGTGTAGGCAGCATCTTTATCTATAACAAAAATATATATACACGTATATGTATTTGTGCAAGTTGTCATAATGCAGAAAAACATGTATATAGGTTCCCATGTACAATTGTCTTCCTTAGACACTAGCACAAGTACAATGTATTCAGTATATTTTAAACTATTGGTACATGGGAAATATATCTTACCTGTGAATTTCCTTTTGGGTGAATTTTCCTTGACTACATACTTGGGTATTTCAATTAAGGGATGGTGGGGATGGTTTTAGATTTATCCCTGTCTAGGATGAATTTTTTTTTCCCAGAGCAACCACATGAATAAGGCTTCTTGCATAAATTAATTAATTAATTAATTAATTAATTATTCTAATTTTAAAATTTAAAAAACAAAGAGGACAATTCTTGCAAGAAAAAATAACAAAGAAGAACAGAAGATAATGAAGAATTTTACAATACTGCATAAAGCATAATAAGTATCTACTGTATATCTTAGTGGACCAGATTTTTCTAGCACCTGACAAGATTATTCTGGCACTCTCAACCTTTTTATGTTCAGATAAGAAAACTGAATTAAATTAGTCATTTACAACACATAAAAACAGGGTTTTTTCGATAATACTTCTAAATAGTGAAACTCTTTCTAGTAAGTACTGATTTTAATACCTTAGTCCATTGCCACAATATTCTACCAGCAGATACCAATTTCATTATCTTATCACTTATTTCAGGCTTGAAATTTCTACATGAATGAAAATATCCACAGCCAATTATTCCTGAAAAATAATAGCACAGTTTTAGCTTTAACATTTTCAAGTAAGAACAGCTTTAAATCTAAAGTTTTACTGCATCAGTGTCATGCAGTCATCTCAGGTGTATGGATTTGTAATTTTTCTGATTTTCTCTTAGCTATATAGGATTACAAACACAGAGCTTAATTAAAGGACTTATTAGGCCACAATTACAAAACTGGTGAGATTAAATATGATAATGAGTGATCATCTGTCTTGCAATAGAAAAAAAATTCTAATTCTTTAAGAATAATTTAAAACTGAAGCCTGTTTGGTTTCAAGGCTTATTATCTCCAAATGACAAGCAATGCAGAACTAAATTTTGTTATCTACATTTCCTGCAATTTCCTGTAAATATGCTCTACTGCTTCACTATGGCTTTTCCATAATATTAAATTCAGATAAGCCCTTAATGAGAAACCACTTTTATATATTCTTTGTGAACTCCTTTTTTACCAGGTTCAACTGAACTAGATGGTAACTAGGCAAATGGGATGTTTGGAAATCACTTTTCATTATGACGCAAGTTTTCATAAAATCTGAGGTTTTCAGCTAGAATTGTTCTAGACATTCTATTTGAATAGTAGCTATATGTAAGAGATGGCCAGGCTGAGCCCGAGGAAGGAGTCAAACTCATCATCAGTCATGAATCTCTTCATGCCCACAAGATATCTAAGTCCAGCCCACCTTTAATTCCTTTCTATTCTTAACTCCTGCTAATTTCCCTTGACTATTAATAGTTCAGATTCCTGTAGAGAACTTATGCTTACAATAAATCTTTATATACATTTGAACTGCCTGGATCTCCTGATTTGCCTGGTACTGACATTATATAATTTTATATTTCTTTATGTTTTATCTCATGCCTGTGCTGTTCCTTTGACTGCAATGATAAACTCCTCTCTCTGTGGTTTTATTGTAGCTGTTAACATTTGGTTGCAATCTTTCCTAACCGGAAGCCTTCCAAATATTTTGGATTTCAATTCGCGTTATCTTCAGAAGCAGGAGGGCTGCCTCATATAATGTGGAAACATTCCAGGCGGGACTCTCAAAAACAAATTGCTTGGTTTCTCTCTGGCCCTAGAATGTAAATACTCAAAGGGACTGGACAAAAACATAGCAAAATATAGAAACAATATGAATGCTCAGTCATCTATGGCTGAAGAATCTATATTACAGTGTCCTTGAAATGAAACTCATCTATTAATAGGAAACGTTTAGTTCTAGAGAATTTATCATCCAAATTTTTGGACTGGGGGAGACTTATTTCTTTTTAATTCTGATGGAGAACATTCTTTAGATCACCGCAGCAGTAATCAATAAATTTGTAAAATAAAATTAAACAAATAAAATTAAATAAAAATTAAACAATAGCAGTAGCACTTAGACTTCTATACCACTTCACAGTGCTTTATAGCCCTCTCTAAGCAGTTTATAGAGTCAGCATATTGCTCCCAACAATCTGGGTCCTCATTTTACTGATCTTGGAAGGATGGAAGGCTGAGTCAACCTTGAGCCACTCAGAATTGAATTTCTGGAGTGAGCGGTAAGTAAAATTATTAACTAGATTAAATATCAATATCCAACAATTTCATTCTATGTAGCAGCTTGCACACATATGGCTTTAGTTTTTCTAAGGAAAAGGATTATCCTGATAAAAAATGCATGAAATCTGTTGGGTTCTACTTAAAATTACAGAGAAAAATGAGAATACCAAATATTTTATCAATGGAGGCATTGGATGGAAGGGTGCAGTTAAATACAGTAAACTGCCTCTTTAAGCGTTGTGGGATGTCATTTCGACCTCCTCCTGGGTGAATCATCGCCGCTATAAGATGCACGTCAACAATTGTAGTAAAGTCTCCAGGTTTATCCAAACTATACATTCCTTCCATTTCCATCATCTGACGCACTATTTCATTTGTCACCTGCACATTTTTAAAAAAAGCAACAGATCATTCTTTCAAAATGAAGAAAAAACCCACATATTTTTATTCTACTTAAGATACATGGCAGAATGTGGTTTAAGTGTTCCCTTACATTGTATGCAAAGTATCATTCCACCTAAAATAAATAGTAATAACATGGGCCTATCCTGATTTCAGGATGAAAGAAATATCTTACCTTTTAACATAAAAAATGAATTAATACAGTATATACAGTAAATGAAAATAATTTCAAAAATGACCATTTTTATTAACAATAAAAACTACACTAATCCTTTATACTGAGAACATTCTTGTTATCTAATTCTCAACTGTCCACAGCAGGTACAGGGAATCCACTATCTCATGGGTGTCAAACTCGCTGCTTCACGTTGCCATCACGTGACATTTTGTAATGTTTTTCTCCTTCACAGAGCTGGGGTGGATGTGGCCTGCGTGTGACACATTCGGCCCACGGGCTGCCAGTTTGACACCCTTTCACTATCTGCGCTGTCAACTCCTTCTGATTTTTCTGAAGTCCTACTCCTTCTCCCAATGCTCAGAAACCCTCCATTTATAATGGTCCATAAGCTTTTCTCCTAAGCACTCAGGCGCAGACCATTTTGGAATTTTGAGCAAAACTCTTCTTTTCACAAAAGGGGAAAATTATTGCTCCTTGAGTTTTGCAGCAAGGAAGAAGGCAGCCTGGTGGGACAATGGTAGATCCAGGGGCTTCATCTCCCCTAATCATGTAGAATGGCATAGTTGTAAGAGGCATTCTGGCATATGAATGAGTTTGGTTTCTTACCCGTGGACCATCTTGAAAATAGCTCTTGCAAATTATGGAAAATTTCTCCCAATTCTAACTTATCTAACTCTATCTTAGAGTTAAGGAATGAACTTGGGGGCTTTTAAAATAAAATACCGGCACTCCTTACTGCATTACTCTTCTATTCCCAAACTGGGTTCCATGTCATTATTTACACTTAATCAAAGAAAGAGTATTCAGTTAAGATGCCGTATTGCTGAGCTCCTGGTTTCTTTGCAGATTTAAAACCCAATACAACATCTGTCTGCATACATATGAGCTCACAGATCAGTTGCTTATGTAGGAACTCCATTAAAATGCAATCTATGTATCCCTGTCACTTCCGATTCATACAAGGTTTGCACTGCCTAAAAATATCCTGCAAGCACATCAAGAAAAATACAAGACTTGACTGCTTTAAGAATATGTACTTATTTAATAGATAGAAGTTGTTATTCAGTTGTGGTATTCTGCTATTCCCCACTCAGGCAGAGTTATTCTCCCCAGGCAGAACAATATAATCAGCCCACAATTTTCCTAGAATGATTCTTAAAATACTATTAATTTTTTTAAAGTATCATTTTTATTAATAAAACATTGCTTACTTGTATAATTAGAGACACTTGTTAGAACTGTACCTGATCTCCCCATTCATTTATAATGGGCATGTTAATGTCATCAATGAATACGGTCATTTTTCTTCCCCCTGGAGGTCCATAGGTACTGCCCATCCGCTTGTCCACATAACTTTCTATTGTCCTCTTAATAATTAAACAACACAAAAAAACCCCAAGTAAATAAAAAATGAAGCCATTTTTAATTATTTGTTGTATGTATATGCAATGAGTTTTAATTTAAGCCAACCAATTGGAATTATGCGAGCATGCTTTGAATAATTTATAATCATTGCTGGAGTATTAAAAATAAATGTCAAAATTGTGCCTTTTCTTTAGGTTATTTCAAATGGTTTATATAGAAACAGGTGATGTAGAAACAGCTCATAAAATCTACAGTTTACCTGAAACATTATAGGTTCTGTTGCTGAAGAAAAATTTAAACTTTTGGATAACTGTTCTTCTGGGTCATATTTTTTTAAATAACCTTTAATCATCACAGTCTTTGCAGTTCCTTGTTCACCAATGAGCAATACTGCCTGTAATAATTGTAGTATCATTATTTTCACATCCTTGTTATATATATAAAAAAACCCTTCAGTTCTGCCCCCCCCCCCCGAAATTACTCACTT
>JANHFL010004267.1:0-10828 GCA_032468155.1 Oxyrhabdium leporinum
TATTTTTATGTGAACCGCCCCGAGTCCTCGGAATGGGGCGGTATATAAATTAAATAAAATAAAATAAATAAATAAATTATTTATATTCTTTCCTTTAAAAAAAAAAAAGATCAATGGTAGTAAAATGACAATTCCAAATAGAAGCAGCTATTCTATCATATTTTGGAAATGTTTGGAAATTAATTTAAATTAGACTCCAAGAAATAGAAATGTTTGCAGAAAATCTGTCCTAGTTTGTGATGAAATAACCTTCACTGTCACTAAATTCCTTCTCCTTAAGTATCAGCTTTAGCATAACCCCAATCCTTACCTGTTCTATTCAGTGAGACTTTCTTCACAAACATGCCAGAAGATGGAGCTGAAGAGCCTAAATAGAAAAAAATTGTTACACAATAATAATCACTAAAAAAATCCTTGACCAGATGTTTCCTTGAATCTTTTATTTTGAAGTAACACGATGCCTTCAACAATTAGTTTAATCTTTTCTAGCCATGCCCATCTTAGGAGGAAAATAAGATATAATGTGAACAAAGACTTGAGATGGAAGTGGAAATTAGATGCTCTAATTAAACTACTGTAGTCAATTCATTTTATTAAAGAACTGCAAAGTGTAGCATATAGAATAAGTAAATTGGGGAAAACCAGAGTTGCCTTGAGGAAAAAAATACTGTTCGAATGTTTAAGATTCATAAAGAAATATTATTGCTTAATAGAATTAGAAACTTAATATTTGGGGATTATGGTACCTGTGGGTGCTTGTGGGACTAGGTACCTGTGAAATTACTTGGATACAAGTGCAGATGTTAAATTCAGCCCTTAGTTTGAAATTGAAATGAGAAAATCTGAAGTCTCATTTCAAAGTTTCTTTCCTATGAGGCTTTTCTTGAAACTCCACTGCTCTATAATGTTAGAATTGGTCACATATTAATCTGCATAATTTTATTATGCTTCTGTAGACGTTCAAACCTTAAGTAATCTGTCTCTCTTTTTTTCTTTTTCTTTCTTTCTTTCTTTCTTTCTTTCTTTCTTTGTTTCTTTCTTTCTTTCTTTCTTTATTTCTTTCTTTCTTTCTTTCTTTCTTTCTTTCTTTCTTTCTTTCTTTCTTTCTTTCTCCTTACTGAGATACTGGAAAAGGAATACTCTTATTCCTTATTCACACATAATACTGATAGTGAACCCTTCTAATTTATATACAGAGATACAGAGGTCCAGTGTTGAGAAGAAATTGGTTGCTGCCAAGAAAACTTGAGGGCTATGTCCATGTAAGTATAAGGAGTTCATTTTGGCCAAAAGGTGATTTTATCTTTACCTTACATAATAGTAATAATGTCCTTACAAAATAAAATACATTATCAGTAATAATATTACCATTCAGTATGATCACAGTTCCATTCAATAGGCTATTCTAAGATTATATACATTAGATTACAGATACAAATTAGACTTCAAGTCAAAACCAGCTTTACATTTGACTTCTTGATTATGTTCTTAAGGGAGAAACTGGGTCAAGAGACCATTCTTATAGTCTACCAGTAAGTTCAGTAAAATCAAATCTTAACAAGTGTTGAAACACACATTATAAATACAGTAGATGCATAGATAGACTGAATATTGGGGAAAGTGATGTTAAAGATTATGAACATTAAGATTTATATTAATCTATAAGCCTATTAAAGTACAGTAAAACCTGTCCTTCAGACCTCCTGTTAAAAGATATTGCTTCCCTGAGGGGACCACTAAATTTAGGGCCAAATTATTTTCCCATAAAGAACAATGAAAAGAAAATGATTATATTAAGTCTACTTTTACTATGGTTTCTTTTCAATGTTCTGCTAAAAGTAATTCCAAATAGTAAGATAATATTGATTTTTGACCTTGTTAATGAATCTTAAGAATTTCAAGTAATGTCTGACTCATCTCTATCCATTCTGTATCAGTATTAGCCAAAAGCCAACATATCATCAAATTGTTAATGGCTTTTGTGTGTTATAGACACATTTTCACCCAAAAATTTAAAGCAGTTGAGCATTTTGTATGAATATCACAACTACAAAGCTTTTACTCCCAAATAGTCTTCGATCAGCTTTGATCATCTCTTTGTTCTTCAAGCCATCTTCTAGTATCTTGTTTTAAAGAGATTCACCAGTTGTCTAAGGGGACGGGGGAAAGAAATAGGAGAGGAACATTCCATTCTATTAGTAAATGCTGTATCTGGAAAAAATTGGCTGATTGAGAATTTCAAGCCAAAGAATTAGTTTGCATCTTCTTTCTGATCTAACTGAAAAGTGTGTACGGTATTGCTAAAATACCATTTTATGAATAACTCATGTGTTAATATATGGGAACATGCAATAATTTTTATGTACATCTGTGATAACCACCCCCACCAAAGAGATACATTGAACAGTTGGTCACCTGCAGGGAACTACACTAATTATGACTTGTGAATTACTTTCTCCATGAAATCACAATTTTTACAATGACTATATATAGATTATGAATTTTGCAGAAGGCTTATTGCCTGAGGTGAGACTTTGGCTGTTTAAGTACTGTTATCCTGGTAGAATATTCATTTAGATTTTCATGCTCTACTCAGCACCTTGACTGTCCTTAGAGTTTCACACTTGGATTAAAAATACATTGGATTCATCAAGCATATTGTTAGTAAAATGAACTGGGATTTCCCTACTGCATAACATGTTCTGCGATTTTCTGGCAGCAAATGAATTAGAGACCAAACAGATGTGTTAGAAACTTTTGCCACATCTTTCCTTCAAGTAAAAACTGACCCACAATTATTCATATAGTTTACTATTGACTTGTGAATAATGAAGGTTTACTAGCCTTCAGGTATATGACTATTTTTTTTTAGAATGCCCATTATTAGGATTGTGCTGGAGTGCTTTGTAGCAACCTTTTTATACTAAAATGAGAACTTTATAGGTGATGATCATGCATGCCTTCTATTCCTGAATCATACATATATCCACAGATTCATACATATGTGCTTATATCAACAAAGAAACAGGGAATATTTTAATAGGTATCCTGCATAATTTGCACATAATAGGTGTTTGACAGAAGTTTAAAAGTGACAGAATGTGATAGTGGCAAAAATATATATATCACCAAAAAATTACTCTACAATACTCCTAATTATGATGGCACAAAGTTTATTAGCTGTTGAGATCAGAAGATTAAATATTTGTCAGAAGGTGGCTTCACTTAGAATGACCTCTAAAATAATAATTATACATTAGTTGTTGGTACTGGACATAGGAGGGAATTGCTGCAAAATTCCCTCTAATATGAAGAATGTATGCGTGGAGGTAGTAATGGTAAAAGATAAAGCCACCTCACACTAAGCCTGACATATAGAAATCTCTTGGAGATAATCATGCAGTTTTCTGGGCAACAGTATGAAGATAGCTTGGTACCGCCTTTTTCCAGGATGTTTTTCAACACCCCGGTGTAGCCTACAGGTCTGATATATCCATATACGAAGCTGGACTGATCTTATTTAGTTTTTTTCAAGATTGTCGAAGATGATCTAGGTTCTTCACAGCCAACAAAAAGCAAAAGTCAAATACTGACTTCTTCAATCCCCAAAGATTCTTTTAGTAGATCTACTCACTGATCTGAACAAAGCCATCTGGAAGAAAGCAGATCAACATCATTACTTGACTTTGACCAAATGAAATGGCTTTGTGCAAAACCCTCTGTCTTTGAGCAAAGCTGATTTTCCAGGCCACATTTTGAAGAGCACGTTACTTCTGCTAAATGAAGAGAACATCAAAGAGGGTGGTTCTACTTCATAATCCCAGATGCTTGTGCACAGACTGTGAAAGCTGTGGGTAAAAATCATTTCCTGGCCATTTTTGGTCCATGAACCTAAGAAAATGCCTGATGGTAAATATGGCCTTTTCTTGAATAGGACAAACTACACTAAGAATATGCTTAGGATTGTAAGAAATTATTATGCTTAGATACCAGTAGTATAAAAACAAAAGATTTGGGAATGCCTGTGGAACAAATCTGTGCCAAGTTGCTTCATGTCGTAGAAGAAAAGTAATCATATTTGTATGAAAAATCATAAGCCTGAAGCTTTGGAGGGAATTGTACAATTGACAATCAAATGAAGCTTAAAGGGAATTATGAGGTTTTCAGCTGAAAGACCTGAAATAATAATAATAAAAATAAATGTTATAGTGGGGAAAAAATTGCAAATGTCAACAATAAATCATAAGACTTTGCACTACTGAGCTACTTTCGAGCTCTACAGCTTCCTGGGTTCTTACCACAGGGAAAGACCAACTTTCATGGTCAATAAAACTTTAGAAATGCATGTAGGGATGTAAATCATATATTTGTGACTTTCCCTCCCTAAATGACTAATTGTACAAGACAAATAATGGAATGTATGGGCTCCTTGCCTGGTAATCTATTCCTTCATTTGTTTCAAGGCAAGTTATTACCATTCTGTTTGTTCCATGAGATGCACATCAGTTTCTCTCATTTAACAGAAAATGAAGGTTTAAAAGACTTAAGTATTCTTGTCTTCCAGCTCCACTTCCTGTCTTTAAAGTGTTTCCTAGAGATACTCAGAAAGATCTTGGAACATGCAAGCAACAAGCCCATTTCTGAAATGGAAGAGCCAGGCCTAACTGCCCAAATGGCTTACTGTAGTCCAAAATAGAACAGGTGGTGGCGAGATTGAATCTGTTGTTGTTGGAATGATATGATCTATAAACAGGGTGATAAAATTTTATGGCAAGGACTCAAGGAACACAAGGAAGTTGCAAGATCCTAGAGTAAAAGTAATTCCCCTTATAAATCTATCTTAATACTCTGAGTTGTGAAGCATAAAGCAGAAAAATAAATTGAATGATATCCTAAATATAAGTTTACACACCCATTATTATACATGTAGTTGCAATGACAGACATTTATTTATGTTACGCATTTGCAGATATTTAAGGGCTTTTATTTGCAAAAGATTGTGGATCTGTCTACTTGGAGATATTTATATTGCTTGGTGTAGCATTACTTTTGAACATATATACATAAGCATTTTCATTATGTTTACCAATTCAAAGAATGCATACACACACACACACACACACACAGGTGTGTATTGTGGCACAATGGTTAGAATGCAGTATTGCAGGCTGACTCTGCTCACTGCCATGAGTTCGATTCAAGGTTGACTTAGCCTTCCATCCTTCCGAGGTTAGTAAAATGAGGACCCAAATTGTTGGAGGCAACATGCTGAATCTGTAAACCGTTCAGAGAGTGCTGTAAAGCACTATGGAGTGGTATATATGTCTAATTGCTATTGCTATATATGCAGATTACATATTTGTATACATAATGATGCTCCTAATCTTAATATGAAATACACACATACACACACACATATATATATGCATAATTATGTATACTGCATATACTGCATATATAGCAATACATGCACACACATATACTTTATATGGTTTATATTAGGATTATGTTTCATTATATGTCTCCGCAGTTTGCCTCCTGCTTTGCCATGGTGAAGATTCTAGTTCATTGACCTCCTGCAATATCACAGATTATGCTTGATTATCCCTTGTTTTGAAACATGGCCTTAAAAACATAAAGAGATCATTTTGACAGCCTGTTTGTTTAGACCAGTTCTGACTTGTCATCCCAGTGCGTATGCCTATATAGCTAAGATTTCTCTGATAAACAGATGATTTCCCTATATTATTAAATGAATGAAATACTATATGAAGAGATTTATTAAAAAATCTGTCAGTTAAAACACACTTTAAAAAATGCAGAACGTTAAACACACATGCAGTCCTAACATGTCTCACACCAGCCCCCGTGATTCTGGATCATGCAAATGTTTAACAAATGCATCATGGTGCCATATTTCCAGCTCAGCTGATGCATCGATCTCAGGGAATTTTGAGATATAAACTTCAATTTGGCTCTCCGTCATTGAGTGGACACTGCCACCAACGGCTGTGACTCCCAGTTATTTGTTGTGGCTGTTTTGCTGTCCCTGTTTGCACATTAATCCAGTGACAATTAGGTGTCAGCTTGCGTTGATTCTACTCACTGATAGCCTTGGGCTGTGCACTTGAAGCCCTAATCAGGAGTGTAAACTCTGCTATATTTCAATTTGGAGAAGCGCTCTTCCGCTAAGAGGCCCCTGGCACTGCGATAAATAAAACGCCTATTTACTCTATCGCCACACTTAGACATCTAATGCACTTACTACCAGCCCCCTAATCATAGCCTCTAGTTAAATCCGCCTATAAATCACTCCATTCTCATCCTGCAGATTACTGAAGCCATTTCCCCCAAACCCCACAATGAACACTGTTTCCTTTTCTTGTTAGTCAAAAGCTAGATGATTTTTATTAGGTTAAAGACGAGCTCACAGATGGTAAATCGCAGGGAGAGAAATGAGGTGGAGAGTTACATGGTGCAATGCAAGCCACGGTGGGGAAGGAGGGACAACCAGCCACCAGCAAGACTACAAGAAAATGAAGAAGCAAACAACCAACAATCATCATCCCTTTCTGTTTGCCCAGCCGCCCAGCCTCCCTCTTTCCTTCCTCCTCTCCCTCCTTCTCTTGCATTAATTATGTTCCATGCTTAGCACAGGAAGTGGCTCCTAGGACATGGACTGAAAGAAGTCTCCTTCCCCCCACCCCCCAAGAGATTAGATTCTGGTCAAGGAAGTCTTGGTGGAGAGGGCAAAAAGAGAGAAGGTTGTCTACCCTGTGGGATTTATTCCAGCTAACCTCTGACTGAAAGATGACTTTGCTGCATTTGAACATCTGGGAATCATGTGGCCATCATAAGAATCAGCAAGCATGCCATTCAAATTGCAACACTCTGAAGAAGGGCAAGCAAATGTTCTCAGTAAAATGGGCAAAACAGTTACAGACTAAACAACAACCATTTATCCACCAATATATCTGCCCATATTATTTTCCCAAAACACCCTTGATTAGAAAATTGCTACTGCTCAAATATATAGCTTTAAAAAAAGTACTTGGAGTTTTTAACCTATGTATTTTTCTCTTCCTTTTCCTAACATTCCTCCTGTTTATGAAATAAAAATGACAGAATTTCATTTTTAGTGGTCTATTCCTTGCCAAACATTAGAGGCACTGAAATATTTGGCAAAACAAATGCTGATTTGGACAGAAGTGATATCATTTGTTCCATGTTTATTTTGAAGACAGATAAATAACCTTTAATATCTTGCTTCCACTACCCAATTAGGGTTTTTTGTACTATATTAAGATTTGAAGTTATAATGACCCAATTGCCTCAAATTGTCTCCAACTGACAGCAGAGCACCCTAGACTTGAGGGATCAGGCTGTTTGCAGGGTACAGTAAAAAGAAATGAAGATGGTGATCGTGTGATCAAAGCTTCACCTATTCTGGACTGCCATCTGTCAGAAATGGTGTAGGGTCTCCTGCTTGGGAGGGGTGTGTGTGTTGGGCTAGATGACCTACAAGGTTCCTTTCAACTCTGTTAATCTGTCATTCTTTTTAAGCAAAATGATGCATATAAAACTCAAGTAGAACATTATTCACACCATCTTTTCTGATGACTTTTTATCCCAAACTGGTGTGTGTAAGTCAATAACGGAGTTTGCTTGACCTTGGCCTAGTCTAATGTGTGGATGAAGCTATTGCAGTTTGTAAACCATGATCTCTGACACAGTGTTTTGTGTGAAACCAGCCACTTTACCTTGGTTAGAAAACGATGACTTAGTATGATACAGAAGTGGCTCAGAATAAGTCAGGATTAGCACTTTGTGCTCTTAGAGCTAGGCTTTGGGATTGTAAACATTACATTAATGCCTTAGGTAACGTCATTAGTGAACATGTGGGAAAGGAAAATTTATTGGCTGGCAAGGGATGTATATATTTTTCTATTATGTGAACTTTGCATGGCTTGGTTGGGGGAGTTTCATAGGCAGTTTTTAATTCACATGTAAATGAAGTTACACCATGTCAGTTCATATGCTTGTTGATCTGTTGTGTGAATCTAATTACAGAGAATAAAAACAGTGCATTAAAATGAAATGAAAACAAAATCATTTAAAATAGTTCAAATGATTCTCTTTTGGTAGACAATAATCTGGAGACAGGTTATTTTATTTATTTATTTATTTTTACATTTATATACCGCCCCATTCCGAAGACTCGGGGCGGTTTATAACTTATAAGCAATACTCTTACATCAGTATATTAATCCAATATACCTCAGAATATTGCCCCCACAGTCCGGGTCCAATATTTCCGTGGAATATTGATGATGAAGGCAAATATATGTGTCCCCAGGGTAATGATGTGAGATCAAATTTAGGTTGGTCACCGGAATCAGAGATTTAGTCTTCCAAGCTTTCGGACTCATGCTGGAGCCCATCTTCAGGGAATTTCTCTCTACGTGCTTCAATCATTTCCCTGGCTAATGATAGTTGAATGAACAAGGACATACATTTAATTTCTCAGCAACTAAGACTATGCAGGTACAAAGATAGCCAGGGAAATGATTGAAGTCTAGGAAATGGGCCCCTTGTCAGTTAACAGGAGTGCTGAATTACCAGCAGTCTATCAAATACTTAGGAGCCGAGGGCTTGGCAGCACAAGAAAACAACACCCAATCGCCAGTCATCAACACACCAATCAGCCATATTGTTATTGAAGACACCATATCAACATGATTCATATAACAGCCCAAAGCTTGTATTCCAGTAGAGATAAATTCCCCAAAGATGGTTTCCAGTATGAGTCTGAAAGCTCGGAAGAGTAAATCTCTAGTCCGGTGACTGATCCAAATTCGAACTTGCAATATTGATGATCTTTAAAAGGGATTTAAAGGCTGTTCCAACTACTCTTATTGCAGGATATTATCTATTTGAAATTATTATTGATGTGTACATCTACTCAGTCCTCAGTCCCTGGGACTGTAATGTTTAAATGTTCATTGTTTTAGTATTAATATTTGTTTACTGAGTTTTGAGCTAATGTTATTGGATTGATCTGGATAATTTTTGGCAGTTTGTTTTGTACCACACCTTGGCAAGTGTATGATAGGTGATGATGATTGATGATGATGATAAAGTAAAAAATCAGCAGATTAAAATATTGTGTCAGAACTATGTCAGAAAAGAAGAAAGTGTGGCAATATCAAGAGGTAGTTGAATAGAAGACAAAGAATTGGAGAAGATCCCAAAGTATCAAGATCTGATAATAAAAATTTAAAGATTATGGCATAAACTGCCTGTGGTGGTCCAAGTGGTTATCAGCACACTGGGTGCCATACCAAAAAATCTTGGATGGTGTTTAGAAAAATCTGTGCATTAACAAAATTTCCATCTGTCAATTGCAGAAGGTGTTGGGTTCTGCACATTGTATTGTTGCTGCTACATTACAGTGACCTAGGTTCTTGGGAAGAAAATGTGTATGAAGGCCATCACATTGGTCTGTACATAACAAGTCTCAGGCAGATCAATTATTATTTATTCGAAGTTCTAGGATGCTTCTCTGTGATAGTCATTTTATCCCAACTACATTTTATCTAGAAATATTATCAAGAAATAATCTAAAGCATTATGATTTTGTGATGAACTTGTATAGATAGCTGAAAAACAGGAAGAGAACATTAGTGGGAAGTCAATTTGGGGATCTTGCCCTGTTAGATTACACCGCTGATTCTTCTTTAGCTGCTCACAGCTGATTGAGGCAATGTTGAAATCTCAAACAATTAGGTACATATAACTAAATAAATCATCTTCCAAAATCGTCATCATCAGTACTACCAATACAACAACCATCTTTTGGGTTTTTTTAAAACAAAATAAAACTAGCAATATCAATCTTAGCAACTGCTTATGGCCTATAATAGCTCATGTTTATTTGGGAGGCAGAAACTGAGTTAAGCAGACAGGTGTATTTTCATCATGTCCTTAACATGAGAATCTGATACAAAAATCAAGAGAGGAACAAATATAGTCCTTTAAGAAATGTGGCTTTGCACATAAATTTATTCTGATTTATTGTTGCTGTGGCAGCAAATTCTAGAACCTGGGTGAATTACTTATTCTGATAATTTTCTGTTAAGAGGAAAGGAAAAAATGTTTTCTGAAGATCTCAACAGTTGCAGAGGAGGACCGGTATTGTAGAAAAGCAGCTGAAACATCACTTTTGGTAAATCTGTGAAAATATTGCCCACCAACATTATGTATTACTTATGATGCGCTACACCTTTTTTTTCCACCTTGTCAACTTAAAGATCTGTGGACTTCAACTTCTGGAATTCCTCAGCCTGCCTAAGAGTTGGGAGTTGAAGTCCACACATCTTAAACTTGTCAAGGTTGAGAACATTGGCTTATAAGAACAGAGGAAGGAGTTTTCAGTTAAGTCAAACTGTTTCTACATCTCAACTTTCATTGCATAAATAAGTCCAAGGTCTAATATACAGGAGGCTTTTCTGTTCATTTGCTACCTGGTTCTTTTCATTCAAAATGCCCTGAAAGGAAACTTATTGTACCTTTCTCAATGTAGAAAACGCATGTGGGGGAGGGACTAGGGTTAAATTAGGGCATATGTCAGCTTTGGAAGCCATAATTGCGAGGCCTCTGCAAGCTGCCACAATAAAGTGTATGGGAAAAAAGGGGGTTTTACTTTCTCATCTAGTTAGAAGATAATTTAGACATAACAACATTCTTGGTACATGTTTCAAGGCCATCCTAGTTAGCACCTGGAAGAGGAGTGACAAGATGGATGAGGGATGATGGGTATAAGCTTTGA
>JANHFL010004267.1:36116-59201 GCA_032468155.1 Oxyrhabdium leporinum
GCGGGGGGTAGTTCATTCCAGAGGGTAGGGGCCCCCACAGAGAAGGCTCTACTTCTGGGGGTCACCAGTTGGCATTTTGCCGCCGATGGTACCCCCAGCAGGCCCTCCCTGTGTGACCGCACGGGACGTCGGGGGGGGAGTAGACTATATAAGATCAAACATCATTTGAAGCATTGTCATATTACAGGGTAATTAAATCATATAACCTAATTCTAGAGCAATAATTTCCAAATGGGTGCAAAATATAAAATTGGGCCTTAGCCAATGACACTGCCAAGAATGCAGTAATCAGTGGATCCCCTGTAGCCTTTTCTTATATTGAGGTACACCAATGATGGGTGTATGTCATGTTATGCATCCATAGTACAGAAATACCATGAGACTATACCACTGAATTTCTAGATGGCAGAGTACAGCAGATAGATAAAAGTGCATTTCAATTGAAAATTTCTGATTAATAATTTTTTTACTTCTGTGACTGATTTCTACAGAAACCGAGTCATTTCCCTAATATTTTAAATAGTAATAGTCAATAGAAAATAATGTTAGCACCCTCAAGCAAGAAGCTAAAGCAGCTCTTTACTGATGATCCACTCAAGAAAAACAGACCTGCATTTAGATCGTATCAGTTTTATGTGCATTATATTGTGATAATTATTGAAGTCAATAATGTTAATACTATTATCAATGCATTTTTCTCATATATCACAATTCTATCTCTATTGCTGCCAGCATAAAATTTTCTAGGCAAGTTCCAAGACCTTTTGTAACACCCTATCAAGTTGGGGTGGAAGTGGAAAGGACAGTGGAGAATGCACAAAATTTTTGCCCTGTTTTTTTTTCTTCCCAGTTGTTTCCCCCCCAGCTCTCATGAAGCAGAGCATTCTGTCAAAGAACTGACACTGGTTAGATAGGAATGCATTAAAAAAAGTGCAGGTAAAGAACCAGTAAAAATCTCTGTATGCAAGAATTGAACAAATGAAACACTGTTGGAAATCCAATACTGTTGGATTTCAGAAATAGAATTTATTAATTTTTATTCATATGCTATAACTGTAGGACTGTTCTTTCACAAGGAATATTAGCAACTTAAAAAAAAACACTATTACAGCCTATGTATTGATTGCAGGGTATTCTTTCTTTGGTAGGTTTCTGAAGGTTTCTTAAAAGTTCAATGTGTGGTCCTCCCAAGAACTTCTGAGGATGCAAGTACATGCACAGGAAATAGTTTTGCTGGGATACCCAATGCAGGGATGGATTGCATGGCCAGAAAACTGTGAAGGCTAACTGCACCGCAACTCTTTTTGTATGAAGTGTCTGTAGTCTAGCGCTATTTTACTAACACAACAAACTAATAGTGTTTAAATATGTAGGACACACACACATATCAGGTTGGGGTGTTATCCAATTCTCAGAAAAAAAAGAAAAAACCCATATTTATCATAACGTGACTTTATTATCATCTCAATGTTTAGGAGTTATGGCAGCTACAGTAAGCAGATACAAATAAATGATTAATACAGGCTTAACCACTGGGCAATGAACACTAAAAATGCCATTCCTTTAAAATGACACCACCCCTCGTGTCCAAATTCCATATCAAAAGCTTATCTCATGATGAACCATTTCAGACTGATTTCCACAAACATTATTTAATTGTTCTAATTCAAATCATTTTTTTAAAACTCATTTTTTTAAGTCAGCTTTTATCAGCTTTTTTCGCAGAAAATAAAAAGGTCATAATAAAACTAGCAGAGTGAAGGGAAAATCAGACTAAAGAGAAAATGTGTAAGTAACATTTAAAATTTAACCGAGAGTATAATGCGTATTTCTTTGGTTAGAAAGAAGAGGGGGGAGCAATATATTTGCTTGTGTGCTAGATGTACACTATAGCATTCTAAAACAGGAGACAAGAATGTCAAGAGTGTATTCTTCCCCCACCGCCAGATGGAAAGGCTATTATTATAAATGAAAGGCAGCCGTAGTGGATGCCAGGCACTGTTGTGGTGTGCCAGATTCTGAAGTCCAGATGTAAGCGGGTTACCCCTGGGACAGGACAGGCTTCAGCTCCCGCAGAAGAATGGAGCCAATCACCGTCTTCTCTGTGTTGATGAAGAGCTGTGCTGTGGATCCTTCTTCCAGCTCCACTGTGACAAGCACAAGTGACCCACTGTGCACAGTTTTAGCCGCAAACCTAACAGATTAAAAACAAAATTGGTGAGTGGTTCCCTAGAAAACTAATATAAAATGCAGTGCTTGTTTCACTGATTAAAGGGACGAAACTTCACAAGACATCCATAGAATACAAAGCCAAACCATTAACATTGCACAACGCAATATGAAAATAAAATAATATAATTGATATCTATATAATTTGCAGAAGCATACTAAAAATGCTTAAAACGTAATAGTTCAATTTGAATTTTGCCTGAAACAGCTTCTCAGAGCACATAACTGATCTGAAGGTTAACTCTATTCATTCAGGAGTCAAAATCTTGTTAATATAATATATATGGTAATCAAGTAAAGAAGGGCCTCCACAACATATATTCTTAAGCACCCTTAAAGATTCAAACTTTCCAAATTAACAAATCTTTTCAGTTTTACATATTGGAACATTAAATAGATTTCTAATGACTTTAGCCAATAAAAGGAACCATGAGCTATAATCCTCTATTACTAAATTCCAAAACATGAAAAACCTACTCATTACATGGAATTAAAAGCAAAACTAGTCTTTTAAGCGCTGCAACTGATTGAAAAGCCATTTTAGGCACAATGAACTTCTGTCAATCCTGTTAATTCATTCTACATGCAGAGCCAGACCCAAGAGACAGGATGGAAAGACATGGCAAGAGACTACTTTTCAATGCTCCACAAAGCAAACTGCCCCCCTTCTCTGTGTAAAAAAAAAAAAAAACCAGGGAGAACCCAAGGCACAACAAAGTTGCTGCACATGGGCTTTTGAAAACACTAACAAGTGTGGAGCAGGTCTGCGACCCACAGTGATCCCACTTTGCGGGGCCAATTCCCTCTCTTCTTTCTGAATGACACGTGTCTGAATCAGAGCCATCTGCCTCAATTTGCGCAACATCTTCAGCCACAATAGGACCCAGTTAGCCCTGACAACAGCTCACAATACATAAAAATAAAACTGCTGTGCTGACAGCACGCCATCAGCTATTCAAGAGCAAACCAACTGGTCAGTGTCTCATGTCTGACAATTAGCATGGGCCTTGCGCAGCGCCTCCTGGGCTCCTTAGGGATCTGTTTAATTACCATCAACATAAAAGTGGGAGTTTATCAGCAGATACTCAAAAAGCTTCACTCTAGACTTAATTAAAATATTAGCCTCTTCAGCAGGAAGCAGATTCTCTTTAAATGAAAAGTAATTTCTTTTTTAAAATATTAAGTATATCAGCATCAAAATCTTATAACACATTATACTAATTTAGGAAAATATAAGCCTTTCCTAACTGCACTCTTCATAGGTCAATGTATTTATTTTATTTAGATTAAATATACTATTTTCACTCTTCACGGCTAAGAAGAAAAAAAACATTCCCATCAAAGCAATGCCAACGGTGCCATTTAGTCTTTTCTTTTTCTTTCAGCAAAATGTTAAAATCTATGTTTCTCCCATCAATTTGGAAAGGGTGATAATTAAGTAAACAATACTCTTATTAATCTATTTCTTTATCATTTGTGTCTTGGGACTATGGAAGTCGATTATGCCTGATTTCACATAATAAAAGCATCAGAGCTGGGGCTTTCACGGTTTTTCATAGCCTCAAGGTTCATTTTACTCTTGTTCTAGTCTAAACTGCAAGCGATATAAAGTCAATGTTATTATAAAAGCAAACATAGCCCAAAGGCACAATGGGGTCAATTCTGGTTGGGTGCTTTTCATGTCACTTAAGTAATTAGTTAAGAAAAAAACCCTCTTTGAAATAAATAGCTCAGAATCTCTTGGAAAAAGATTTTGTTGTAATAGTAAGAAATCCGTACCATCCACCTTCAAACAAGTATTAACTTCCCATGTGGCAGGGATTAATGCTGCTATTATATCTAAGACAAGCTAATACTGGAAGCACTTATGCAAGTCAGATGACTAGTAGTGTCTCATTTTACTGTTAAAGACAAATCTATTTAAAAGGATAAGCAAGTGTGGTCACAAATATTATGGGTTGTGGGAGGTAAACATTACTTTAGTAAAATAACACCCGGACAACATTCAAGGACACTTGTGTCAGTAAAGAAAACATACACAAACATGTTGAACAACTACTTAATGGAGAATACAATGGCTCTAAAACGATGGAGGTAATCTACTTTGGCAAAGAAATATACAGTCCTATACATGCAAGGCATCTATACCTAGACACTTCTCATCTGTAACCTCACCAGGTTGCTCTGCAGCTTTCATAACCTCTCTCTATATATATGTTCACATTTTTCTTATAAGGGAAGAATATGCAACTTATATATATTCAAGATAAAACACTTGAAACTATTAAACTATGTAATTTTTAAAAACCCATTCCTTTGTGTATTTTATCTATATGTATGTACAACAACCCTGACATATAAAGCGCATGGGGGATGGTTTTGTTTTTAAGAGTACAGGTGGTCCTTCATTTATGACTACAATTGGCACTGGAACTTCCATTGCTAAGCAATGCAGTCATTAAGTGAGTTTTGCCTATTTTTACAACCTTTTTTCTTGTTTAGTGAATCACCATGGTAATTAAATGAATCATAGAGTCGGTAACCAAATCCAGCTTTTCCCATTGGCTTTCTCTCCTGTGCTACGCGCACATACACAGACACACACAGACACAGACACACACACACAGCTTTTATTATTTTTATAAATAACCCAAGGTGTTGTTTTTTGGGAAGCCTTCTAGGAAGGCTGTAAATAGTGATCATATGACCCCAGGATGTTACAGTCATTGTAAATACATGCTAGTTGCCATGAGCCTGCATTTTGATCTCATGGCTGCCATAACAGTCATGTGTGTGAGGATCAGTCATAACTCACTCTTTTCAGCACCACTGTAACTTTGAACAATCGTTAAATGGTCATAAATCATACGTTTTCAAATTAAATGCTGATCATTTTAATGTATATCCATTTTGAAAAAGAGATCTACACTTAAAAGGAATGTTTGATAGCCTTCATAAAGAAAAAAAGCCCTTCAGATTATATACGGTTACACTTGTCCTTCAAAGGAAGCAACAAAGCAAAGTCTAATTACTAAAACTATTCCTGATTTGAATTCTAAAGCAGGGGTGTCAAACTTGTGTCATCACGTGGTCACGTGATGTATCGCAACTTTTTCTCCCTTTGCTAAACCGGGGGTTGGCGTGGCCAGCACATGCTGCATCTCGCCCGCGGGTCGCGAGTCTGACACCCCTGTTGTAATGTAATAATCTGCCTATTTTTTAAAGTAGTGCTGCTCCCAGTCTCTTCTTCACTCTTAAAATGAAGATAAAGATTTATAAGTTGGTCTAGAAATCACAATTTTCAGAATCAGAAGGCCACTACATTATTTCTTTTGTTTAAAAAAAGATTTTAATTATTTATTCACTTATATAATCACTGGCTACAAAAGATTTGCAACACTTTTCAACTGCATGCTTTCTTTCATGTAGTTCTGATCCAAGTGCAATTTCTTCCTCTTTTCAAATTAACCAGGAGCTGTTATAATAGCCCATTCATGCTACAACTTTTTTCCTACTCTCTGCATGTAGCTTTCATTTATTGCCTGCTGAAGCAGACAGAATCCTGTTAGTAAGAAAGACCATCACCAGAGGCCCAGCCCTAGCTGTATAAAAATAATTAGCCCAAAGTTGACAAATGAATAATGAAATTGTACAATGAATTAATCTTCCAATCCGAAATACCAGGGTAGTCTTTGAGCAGACATGAAAAGAATCTACAATCTTGTAACTATTGTAAACCAAAAACTTAGCATAAACCAGTCCAAAGTAATAAAAACAATTGTTCTTGTTCTTTTATCAGTAACATAAAGAGAGCTGTAAGTCATAAACAAAAGTCACTTTAGAGAGTAACTACATGGTAAAACAGAGTTTCTAAAACAATTAGATTCTACAATTTAATATACTGTACATACCCAGCAATTTTATTTTTTTCTCCATCTGTGCTTCAAACAAAATAAAGCCACAAAAGGCAGACAGGCAAGCCAGTCTCTCTTCAACCCCCTCTCTGCCACTTTGTTATATTGGCAGATTCACAGTTCTGTCTAGAAAAGTATGATTGCAATTGTATTGTTTAGTTTCATTTTATTCTTCTTATAATGTAGTTACCACAATTCATCTCTCGGACCAAACCATAAGTATTATAGCTTGGGAAAGAGAATAGCACGTGTAGTTATTTAATATTGAAAAACACTACAAAAAGACTCAATTTGTTTTGTATCAACATTTAATAGTTATTCTGGCATTTAGTATGTCTCTTAGGTGTTTACGACGTTTTGTACTCTGAAAAAGAATTGGTCCCTACAAAATTCAGTATTTCTGCATTAAAAAAGGAAATTATAAGCAGTACCATTGTGTAGTTCCCATTATTGAGAAGCAGCTATAATAATCAAATTGTAAAACTGAGCTCTCAGCCAGAAAGGTTAATTTTACACAAATAATCCATAGTGGTTTAAACATAAACCGGCTTGCAAGTATGCGCTGCTTAGAGAATCAGTTGACAACAACATAGAGAAAAAAGTGATCCATATATTTTGCACTTCTTAATTTCAGATATAAAAGCAGTGCTGCTCTCTAGTGGACAGAGATCAGGATAGTTGCCATACCTATCTTGATTCATCAAAAAATCCAAATAGCACTGAAGCAGATTTAAAACTAATGCACTGCTATTTAAAATGGAATTTTGGTTCCATATGACTCATAAATAGTAATATTCTGCAGAGATAATCTTTGCACACAAATAAGAATATGTTAAATAGAGATAATTCAATATTAACTTCAACATTAAAACATATCCTTATTAATGTGT
The DNA here is from genome assembly GCA_032468155.1 of Oxyrhabdium leporinum. Taxonomy (NCBI): domain Eukaryota; kingdom Metazoa; phylum Chordata; class Lepidosauria; order Squamata; family Cyclocoridae; genus Oxyrhabdium; species Oxyrhabdium leporinum. Next base: position 43,150 of record JANHFL010004267.1, read on the forward strand.
ACTACAAGATGAAGTTAGATAAGCACTCCATCATTAACCAGTCAGAAGACTACAGGATTTGATGGACTATCTACAGAAATATGGCAAGTAACTGAAGAACCAAACAGTGACAACAAATTAGGAATAATACAGAAGACAATAGATTAGAAATGACTATACACACTGATACCAAAGAAGCATAGAAGGGAGACTTAACAGGATGCAATTTTATGCTGACAAAATAATCATCCAGTGCAGAATACAGCTTTATATGAAGAGGAAGATGCCAAATATTCAAGCTTGTCTTAGAAAAAAAGTGAAGAATAATTTTATTTGTTTTATTATTTGCAAAAAAATATAAACCATACATCTAAAGCAAAGTGCATTTGCTATAGATTATGGAAAAAATAATGAATTTACTTGCATCTGTTTCAACTTATTTCACAGCAACTTGGAACTGGGACACAGAAATGGAAGGGTACTACTACTACTTTTAACCATATCCATATGCCACTAATGCAAACTCAGTAGGGGTAGAAATGAAGGCCTTGGAAAACATATTGAGATGCTGTAACATGTCTATACCTAAAATATCAAAATTCTGGCCGTCTGTGGAAGCAAAAATTGCCCTTTGAAACATAATAGAAAGAATGTTGATACTTTTGTATTTTAGTCATGGAGAAAATTCCTGAATATTGTAGCTAGCTAAGCTCAAATTCTCATATTTTGGACTCATAAAAAGAAGAACAGCTGGTAAAGCTAGAAGGAAAAAGTAGACGACAATGACCAGTAGCAAGGCAGGTGGACTCAATTAAAATGTGTTGGGTACACCATTGCATACCTGACAACAGGTCAAATCTTGGAGAAGAAATATCTATGTCAGGAGTGTCAAACTCAAAGCCCGCAGGCCGGATCCAGTCTGCGGTGTGCTTAAATCTGGCCCATGGGGCTGAACTGGAAATATCAAAGGACTGGCCCGTGGTGCCTCTGGCAGCTAAAATGGGCCGCGTGTGGCTCCCTGCATCTCATTTTCACACTCCATGGTCTCCTGCAGCACTCTGCTGGCCGAAACTGGGCTGAAACACAGGCCCAAAACAAGCCAGAAAATGAGCCCAAAACCGGCCCAAAAACAGGCCATGCGGCCTGTTTCCAGCTGGCAGAGTGCTGCAGGAGGCCATGGGGGGCAAAAATGAGGCACAGGGGGGCCGCACAGGGACCCCCCATGCCCCGTTTTGGCTGGCAGGGTGCTGCAGGAGGCATCTGTTCTGCCCCCCCCCCCGGCCAGCAGCCCACAGAGAACTAAAATGCTGATCTGGCCCTCAAAGAAATCCAGTTTGACACCCCTGATCTATGTGGTTGCTAAGAGTTGACAATGACTTGACAGCACATAATCAATAAATCAATTACATTCAATATCTAAGCATAAAACTACTCACATTACTGTGAGCCCACTTCTGAAACACTGAAAAAATATTCCATCACTTTAGTATAATCATTAACTTCTCCATTGACAGGTTTGGGGATAGATTCATTCACATGGATACATATCTATATACTTCAGTGCCTCTATTTTTAATTTAGAAAGATACTGAGAGTATTTTTAAAGGACTAATGACAACCACATCCTGGAACTTTATAAATTATTAGATGAATGGAGGGCTGTGAGTTTTAAACTGGATGATTATTAATTACCTGGGGGAATGTTTGAAAATCAATATTAACATTGAAAGTCAAATACAAGTAAAGTAAGAAAAATTGATATATTAAGTTTAAAGCTGAGTGTCATAATGAAAAATTCTTTTGTTAATACATTTTGGCTTGCAAAATCTTCAACAATTCAAAAACTAAAATTTAAAATTTTGATCAAGCCCAGGTATATGAATTTAACGGCTAAAATTGGCTATTAATACACTATAGGCTGGAAGATTTGGTTTTCAAAGCATTATGTAAATGCTGGAATAGTCAACTAATGGTTACTAAAACAAACAATTCTAAAACAAACAATTGTAAAATGTAATCTCTTTCATGCCCATTGGGGGCATCCGCAAATGGATGTTGGCCAGTAGCAGCTGCAGAGTAAGAATTCTGAGACTCTTCGTAACTTCTTAAGAATCACAAACATATCCCAGAACAACAGTTTGCAATGATTCCCTATGCTGTGTGCAATTATTAATATTACTCACAAAGCTGTGACTCTTCAGAAATACTGAATTGGACCATTATAACCTCTAGACTTTATCCATGCTCAATGATATAAGGCAGAAATTTTCTAATGCTTAAGTTTTGTATAGAAAATTGTATGTTTCACACTGTTCATTACTAACAATAAGAGATGCAATTCCAAACATAGTATTAGCCAAGCTTGCCAATTGGAGAGTTTAATCATTTTCCCCAAGTGGTTATCTCTAGCGAGTATGTGAGAAAAAATATGTATAGTATTTATATGTACTATAAGAACAAAAATATTATAAATGTTTATCAGGAAAAATATATTATACGAATTTTAAAAAACTAAAATCATGTAATATTCTAAGTATCTATTTTAAGAAGGTTGTTTTGTTCATTTGTGGGTGGAAAAGAAAGTATTCTTACATTAAATATTTTGTGCTTATAAGCCTAATTTGCATAAGAAGGATTTCCAGAAATTTTTCCAGTTTAATTTTTTCAGAAAACAATAGAAATATAGTGATTTGCATTAACAGCTGATTATGAATGTAACTGCATTGCTCATAAACAAAGGTTCATATTATAACAATGCTTTGTTATCAAGAAGTAACAGCAGTCTAACTATACAATCGATGATTTAGTAAGATGTAATTTCTTGCAGGTAGAAAAAAACTAATTGGTAATTTTGGTTGTATTGTTTCTCCAAAAGCAAAGTTATTTCATATCTGCTTGCAATGAAACTTTGGTTAAGAGTTCATACAACACAAATATCAAATGGCTATAATTAGAATTATGAACTGACCCAGCATACACATGAATTTACATGCATTGTTAAATCTATATATGACTGCAGTGAATATGCAACTTTCATGCTCTTAAATGACAAACGTGAAGCACTATTTATGACTATTTTTTACTTCTCAATCATCCACATGGGATACAATTTAAAATGATAGCATGTGAAAGTCTTAAATATACACTGGAAATCAATTGGGATTTTAATGAAAAATTATTTTCATTGAAAGAAAAATGTTCCAAAATGACAAGATTATCTTTATTGGTGACAGATTTCATTTACCTTTATCAAATATATAATAATTATATATTCCACAACAAGGTACTATTAGCAACTTCATTACTGATAATATAAGGCAAAACATCTCTCTGGCTGTATACTGAATTAGAAAAAAGATATGATTTTGGTTACATGAATTAACAGATACCCATTTCTAGATTTATTTTTTAAGAATATAACTATTGTATTGATTTTATTCATTCATTCATTCTTGATACCTCACAACACGCAACTACTTGTACCCTCTAAAATATAAAACAAACTTCTACAAGCTTCTACAATGAGCTGCAACTGAACTGCAGAAAAAAACAATAATTTCTTAAAATATCAAAATTGAGCATATTTTATATGAAAACTGTAAATGTTGTTGCCTGAGACAAGCATATTTAGTGAATATCCAAAAGCTCCATACTGTATGCAGCAAAACAACAAACAAAAGTTCAAGTCATCTAATGGAAATAAATCATAATAATTTTTGGGTGGTAGGTGAAGATGCTATAAGTGTTTATTAGTATATTGAGTGCTTTTTTTTCTAGATGGATATTTCTTTTTCTTTATTATTATTATTATATTTTTCTGACTTTTCAAAACATAAGCAGCCCAGAGTTGTCTGAGTTGAAAAACCCTAAACTTAATAAAGAAACTGAAATGTTGCTGGATGGTTCCATTTCAGAATGTACAGAATGAATTAGATGATCTGTTTGCATGCCTCTGTTTGGTAGATCCTTAAGCCTGTATTATTCAAGCTTTTCATGCCCTTTGGCTGCCATGAACTTGTAGAATCCGGACATTTGTTATAAACACCATAGTAGGAAATCTCAAAATGTGGGGGGGGGGAATAGTCCATTTTTTATAAAGTTATTCAGGCTTTGTAAACTAAGTCTGATGTTTGAAAAAAAATGATCTCAAAGGAACAAAGACAATTGGGACTGTCTGATTTGAAACCGTATTTTGCAGCTTGCTGCTTAGTTGGGATGAAAAAGGGGGTTTTGCTGAGAAATAAAAGAATTTTAGAATTAGAAGCACAGAATTTGAAGTTTGGATGGCATGGTTTTCTATGGTACAATATGATTAGGGTTAAAGAAGACTTTACAAATGATCTTTCTTTTCTTTCCCTTCCTTTCCCTTTTCTATTTTGTTTTTTTAACTTTATTATTCTTTATTACTTTTATTTTCTAGCTTTTATTTGTTAAAATGACTTCAATAAAAATTATGTTAAGCAAAAGAAAAAAAAGCATTTTTGTAGGATGTAAGAAAGGATGTAAAGGATGAAAGGATGTAAGAAAGAAGTTTTTAAAAATACAATCTAGCAATAGTACTGAAAGTAAACTCAAGAAAGTATAAAGAAAGCTACATCTTTGAATAAATGGTTCAGTTCTTTTCTTGCCAAACCCAATTAAATCCTTACTTTTATTGGATGGAGCGGTGGGAGAGGCAGAAATAAGAAAATTCATTTCTCATTTATATGGCAAAATTTGAGAATCTCTGTATTACAAGATGGAACTATTCCAATATGTATGTAATTGGGGATACTATGGCAAGGTTATTTACTTTCACTTCCACAAAGCTTTTGACAAAATTCCACAAAAAAAGATACCTGAATAAACAGTCCTAGCTTAACAAAAGTCCTCTTAAAGAACACATTACAGACCAGAAAACACTGTAAAAGGTTATTTTTCACAATGGAGTCCTGTATGGTAAACAAGTCAGATATCCCAAGGATGTGATTATTAACTTGTTTATATTCTGGAGATATGGATGAGAACTGTCAGCTTTGCAGCTGACAACAAATCAAGATGATAAGGGAAAATACAGCTGTATGCATTAGAAGTGGCAACAGAGTCATGACACAGTTCACAGACAAGTCTAACCCAGTGAAGATTATCCATGGAATCACATTTCAAATATTAAAAGCTACATCCTGACATATCTTTACTGCACAATAAAACTATTTTTCTTCCATGGTGATAGCTGAAAATCATATATTGTCCCAGATAATAAAGACTGAGTTTTAACAATAATAGGTAGCAAGATACAATTGTGGTGAAATTATAGAATATAAAATAAACAAGAATATATTTTTTTCCTTGTGCCATTACTCAGCTGAACACCTAATTTCTAGTACTGTCATGTCTAAGTATATTTACTCATGTAATTTCATCCTTCTCATCTGTTCTACTACCTTCTCTTATTGATATCATTATTATGATTATTACTACTTTGTTGTTTTGCATGTACACTGAAAGTTTATGCACTGGAGATAAATTCCTTGTGTGTCTAATCACACTTGGCCAATAAAGTATTCTATACTATATACACCACTGTGCAATAATATACACTCCAACATTCTTTGATTTAATCCAAAATATAAAGTAAAATGTTGCCATAAAGAATACTAAATGTTGATGTGATCCAGACCATATATTTAATATAGTATCTGTTTGCACCAAGTAAATACGAGGAATATTTAAATGTATTTTTAAAAATAAAATGTGTGTCTTCATACATTTGTTTTCATAGTAAGTACAATATCCATAATATGTTGCATAAGGTTCAGTATAGTAAGAGAGGATTTCTTCATCCTGCCCAAAAACTGTAAAAAAAAAAAGTTGCAAAAATGTTTAGAGAACTTCCAAAAGGAATTATATTGAAAGATGTTACATTACAAAAACATCTGCTTAGCCCTGAAATACAAAAGGGAATGAAAAAGAAACTCAAGGCTGGCCCACTTTAATCCTCTTGAGAAGGAGAAAAAACTCAGTCAGACTTTTAAGATTCTGTTATTAAAAATGGAGCTTTTATTAAAAATGGAGGCTTCAAAAGGATTGAGGAAATAGCAGCTGCTTGCAGAATAACACTGCCATGAGGCTTTCTCTATAGGAAACCTGAGCCTCACATTGGCTGAGCACGTCTCAGAAGTTGCAAAACAGAAGGGTAAGTTATGTGTGGCTGGGCCCTGGACTGATTGAGGAGGTGGCTGTGGTGGCCCGCCAGCAGAGCTGGTGGCAGACTCGGACAGTGATGTGGTTGGAGAGGAACATGGGCCAATCCTGGAGTCTGGGGAAGGCTCTGATGAGTGCTTTGTGTTGGAAGCAGAGATGGAGTCGGAGATCAGTGGGGCAGAAGAACAGCTGGAGCCTGTTCCCGATGTACACATGTGCAGAGCTGCCAGGAGAAGGGAACAGTTAAGGAACAAGGGTTGACTTGGCACAGGTGGACGGTGAATGGCCCCTCCCATAGGGTATAAAGAGGAGCGAAAGGGTGTTTTGCAGGAGACAATTAGTTCATTTAATTAGTGTGAAGATTTGTTCATGACTATCAGAGACTCCTGACCAAGTATTTTCTTGTACAGCGTTGCTCTTGGAAGCTATTGGCCTGGCAGCTTTTCAAGCCTGATAAGGTCTGTGGTTGTAATTTATCCTTGAAAGACTGTTTGCTTGGACTTTGCTGGATGTGAATGATAGGAATTCACATTAGCCTAATAAAAAGGGGTTTTGTCGGGACAAGGAGTCTGCTTCGTGATTTCCTGAAGCCTAGGTCAGAACAGCGGCCAAGTCCTGGGTAGCTGAATGGCGGGTGGGAAGCAAGCCTAAAGTTTGTAAGCTGCACTGATAAGCTTGTCAGGTGGCCTGAGGCTCCCGACTGGCTGAATGAAAAGCAAACTGAAGGCCTGAAGGACCTGGGACGGGGATTGGGAGAGGGAGCAGGCCCAAGGCCTCAGATGGGTGGGAAAAAAAGTACGGATGCCTCAGTGGTGGGGGAGGCCTTGGAAGGCCTGGGGCAGGCAAGCATTATGGCTTCCCAAGCATACAGGCAGGCTCAATTATAGTTAAGTCAAGGACTACCTTAAGTCAAGGCCGTGGAAGAATTCTGTATATGTCTTCTATTTGATTATCTGCATAATTATAAGTCATAAAAGGGTATAAAAGTGTTAACATAAATTTAGTACTTATGGGAAAATTTATCTGCATTCAGTAGCGATGGCAAACTAGACATGCAGCTTTTTCATTCCCAATTGGTTCTTCCTCAAATCCATAATAGTAGAAAGGAACCAAATGTTAGTTACTTACTGTGTTGTCTGAACCAGACAGCTGGTCTGCTGTGTTCTTTAAAACTCTAAATAATAAATCAAGGTTTGTTCATGGTGTATGAAATGTGTTTTGCAAAGCATATAATGAATCATAATATGATTTCTCAGTTCAGAAGTCTCACAGGTGAAACTATTTCTGTTTATTTGGGGGAGAACAGAGAAGCAGGAGCCAGATACACAGACACATCACTCATTCACAATCAGTCATCACCAAAACGGAACTGTTGTTTGAGCAGCCTTCCTTCAGCTTTCTAAGATAATATATATAGACAATAATGAAACTTTTCAGGATACAATGAAAACATCATCATTTTGTATGCTACCTGACTCTTAACAACACTAAGAATGGAAGTAAATAAAATTCATGTATTCATAGTTCTAATTTTCATAGAATTTCATAGAATTTTTAAAAGATGTAATGTTTGCCTCCTATCTAAATACATATAGATATAAATCTGTTAAAAATCTCTTCCCCAGTAAGGAAGAGAAACTATGTACAGGTAGTCCTTGACTTACATCCATTTGTTTAATGACGAATGGCATGAAGTTACAATGGCATGAAAAAAGTGATTGATGACTATTTTTCACACTTATGACTGTTCTAGCATCCTCATGGTCACATGATCAAAATTTGGATGCTTGGCAACTGGCTTGTATTTATGTTGGTTGCTGTGTCCCAGGGTTATGTAATCAACTTTTGTGACAAGCAAAGTCAATGGGGAAGCCAGATTCACTTAATAATGTGCTACTAATTTAACAACTACAGTGATTCACCTAACAACTGTGACAAAAAAGGGTCATAAGATGAGGCAAAACCTAACAACTGTCTTGCTTAGCAATGGAGATTTTGGGCTCAATTGCGGTTGTTAAGTCAAGAACTATGTGTATTCATAATTGTATTTCACTATAACATTGTGGTGAAAATCAAAAGAAATATTATAGTGTTCCTTGACCACTGAATGCATTGATAGGATGATACAGCAAATGAGAACCAAGTCTTGTATGCTATGCTAATATTAGTATAGTGTAGTGTAGTGTAATGTAATAATATAATACAATATATTTGCATATTTGATTAAGATAAAAGCAATCATTTTGATGTGGAAGGGCTTCAAGAAAAGCAAACGTTGAAAACATTAATAAAATGCTCAGCTCATATACACAGATCATCTGCAGTATTTTTTCTTTCCTAGTGCTCCCTTTTTCATTACAAAAACACAAACAAGAAAAGAAGAATCCTATTTTAGAAGCTTTATTTTGCATTCAACTGCACAATTTGCCAAACAAGATCAATAAAATCAAGTATAGTTTCTAAAGTGATTACTGAACGTTTTGAAATAGAAACTGAGTTTTAATTCATTCAAATATTATTGAAAAGTGAGAAAATGTTTCTGTCTAATATCTCTAAAATCTGAACTATTTGTTATATCGGGAAGTCGGCAAGCATAGTTATTTTTTGTTCAAGACATTCTGAAATTTGATATGTGCCATATGTTTGGAAGTTCAGGAAAAGTATGCACAATGAATTTTGAAGCTTTTCAAATACAATAAAACAAAATATAAATTTTAGTGTAACAATCACAGGTAAATAATGTTCAATTAATTCTATTAAAATAGCACTAGAAAAGACATATAATTTCAGTTTACTGATGAAGACTGGAAGTTTCTACAGACTAATCTCTTAGAATTTGGCCAAGTACTATTGTCAGCACACCACTGTTTTCTATTAATATAAGGACTGTCATTATGGTTTGTCACACCGTCAGCCAGACATTTTGACTGGATTTGGCATTTTTAGCGATGTATCGAGTCCTTCCCAAGTACCTGGGATAGATAAGCTTTCTTTCCCACCTTATTTTGTCGTTGGCTTTTCTTCATCCTTTTTTCTGACACCTTCATGAGAATATTTTTGTCACAGACCCTAAGCTACTCAGTACTCTTCCCTTGTTTCAGCTTATTTTTCAAGGTCTCACTTATTAGTCTGCTTCCTCTTTGTTTCTTCTACATTTTCTTTCCTAAGATTCCCCTGCTTCTTCTTGACTTCCCTGCCGCTAGCAAATATTTTGTTCCATCCAACCTTATATTCATCCATGCTTCATTTGAGCTCAGCCTTATCATTGTTTCCAGAGTTACATACTTTTATATTTTTCTACTCAATAGAAAAATATTGATTTAGAAACCTATAGATTTCTAAAGTTTAGAAAATGATAACCCTTCTTCTATTAACACATATAAAGAAAATAGCTGATACACTGGTGTTCTTTATAGCTTTATTTAATCCTGTAGTGATAAAACAGTATTTATAAAATTTAACAAGGACAGTTAATTTACAGTGGCCTGTGCAATATTTTCTTTTCATCTTGTTTCTCTGTACATTGATGAGCACTGATTTCTAATTGAGTAATGCGTTCATAAGGATACAGAAGAGTTCCTCATATGCAGAAAAAGTGCCATCAGGAAGCTTTAAAATAGGAGCCAAATATGATAGGAGCAGACAACAATTATTCAGTAATTCTGAAATAATAGTTATCATTAAAGGAAAATTATGCAAATTGCACAAAACTGCTATTAGAAATGACACAGTGGTACAAATTCCCAATATGAATGTGTCTTTTTTGCCATTTTCTACATCTTTCACCTAGATGTTACAGTTTAGGAATATTTCCTGTAGTAAGTGGTCAAGGAGGAAGTACAGATAATTCCCTTTGATTTTTATATATATATTCACATGCATGTAGAACATTATTTATAAACAGATTGCTGAAGTTAAGGATATTGCTAGAAGATATTATTGCTATAACTGAAAATGGGCATTCACCAGCCATAAATCAATATCATTTAAGTGTGCTAGAGACCAAACCTGATTTTGAAGCAAACTTTAAGTAGCCGCCTATTCATACACAAAATTTCTATATTAAAGTTTACAGATTTTACACAATGATTACCTATGGATGTTATCTTCACCAGAAGGAACTCCACCAAGGTTTGCTATGCTTGTTACCTTCTGCAGTATCATAAGACGGGTAGTATTCTGTGGTGCCACAGAGATTGTAGCAGATACTTCATTCATACCAGTCAGCCTTCCTGAAACAATAAAAGCTGGGTATTAATATTAATACTAATATTAAAGACAATTAATTAATTAATATTAATATTAAAGACAATGTACAGCACTTGAGAATACATTTAGTTTTTGTTAAAAGCTTAACTCTTCTTTTTAAAAGGGATTTCGGTATACTTTTTAAGAATACAGTATTAATATAAAATCAATTATTCCTATTATTCAAATTTCAGTTGCATTATTCAGTACTTTGATAATTTCTCTGCATCCGACAAAAAGATATTGAATGGCAACAGACAGAGTAGCTAACTTTAGCTCTTTCAAACACACCAAAAGAACGAATGCATTATTATGGAAATTCCCCTTAAAAAGTGTACATGTAAAGAAAAGACACTGGATTGGAAACCAGTGCAAGAAAAAAATAAAGAGACATAACATAGGGTCAGCTCCTCCGTCTCATGTGCATCACGTGAAGCCTGATTACAGTCTTGTGAAAACTCTTGCCAGGAATAGCTAATGTGTAACAGACTTTACTGCAGACAGGCACATGTCTCTCTGCTCACTAGGATCAAATGGAAAGAACAAGCACATCCAAGTCCCATCTCAAAGTCCATTCAGACATGGCTAAATGATAGGCAGCAAACAGTAATGGTTAGTGCTAGAAGCAGAAAAATACATTTATAGGAGTATTAACATGTTTAATTTTATTGAATATCAAAGTTTTTCTTTCCTTTAAGCCAAATGTTTCACTCAAGAAAATATTAACATTATCCAGCTTAAAAAAAAAACACCAGCAAATTTAATTAGAGCTGTATGTTCTGTTGCAGTTATTTAAAAATTGATATTAAACAAATACTTTGAAAAAATACAGAAGCCATCTAAGGCTGCTTTTAAGCAAAAGCACAGGACTGGGATAACACTGTTGAGAGATGTGTGTACTCATTAAGGATTTAAACCTTCTCCATTAAGCTCTATTGAAGAGCAAACGCTGAATAAATGAATGCAACTATGTTTATGTTAAAAGCCTGTTTTCCGTACCATGTAATTAAGGGAAATATTGTACAAAGCCAGTACTTTTGTCAAGCTCCTGTAAATGGAAAGATGGATAGCACTCAGAGAAGGGAATGCATTGCTTCATATTTAACCTTAACACTCTTGTCATTAATGGTTTGTCTAACTTGTTCTATAAAGACAAGGTACTGCTCCATTGAAGTAAAATTTAAAAAATCAACTAAACCATGCTTTTCAGAACAGAAGATTCATTATCATTGACTAATGTATTGGCATAAAGCAAAGTAACATCCTATCAAGTAAGGCACACATTCAATCTGCCTTACCACTACCACCACCCCCTTTATTTTTAACTCATGCTGTTTTATTGTTATAGGCAATTTGTACCACTCAGCATGACAGTGTAAACTGAATCAAGATTAATTTACATGCAAAAGAACACTTAGCATGGTAAGCAAATGTATTGTCTCGATTGCTGAGGTGGAAAAGAACCTGAAAAGAAAAAAAGGTGCTCTAATTAAGGGGCATCAAATATGATTGCTTGTGGTAGTTAAAGGCCAGAAAATAGGGAATGCCTGACCATTTAAAGAATTAGCACCTTGCTTGTTAGAGAGCGAAAATGTTGTAAGCATAAATCTTGATAAAACCAAGCAAATATTTTGTGGATTTCCTTTTCTTTTTTTTAAAGATACAGCCTTTATATATATATCTAGATACAGCCTTTATATATAATATATTCAAATGAAATCTACTGCCTGCACTCAGACCAAAACAGAAAGTTTTAAAAAATCCAGAAAAATAAATTGCCACTGAAAAGAATTAGGTTTCAAAAATAAAATAATTGCAGATCTTGCATCTAATTATAAAAATGTATAATAACAGCATTCCTAACAAATAACCAAGTAAACTAAACTATAGCATGAAGCTGGAAACAGAAAAGTTGTAGGATTTTTAGTAACTTTGACATTATAAAAAATGATAACATAATATTAAAATCATTGAGAGCAATTAGATCCTTTGGCTTCTTCCTAAATAATTCTGGGTATTTAAGGAAAACTGCATGACACCTCTGTGAAGCATGGTAGCCTATCATATTACAGAAAGAATTAGCACTGTTATTATTAAATGATTTGCATCAATAAACACTGCTCAATATTTGAAGTTGGAAACATAAGCTAAAGGACAGACATAATTTAAAATGATTATGGAGAGCAAACTCAGACAAATTTCAGCTGCTGTTTCAAACTATGTTAGAAGGGAAGGGCTAGCACGACAAAGTCTATCAAGTAAAGCCTGTGCACTAATACCCCTTCCCATCTTTTTGGGCTGATTAAAAATCTTAAGCAGGAATATCAGCATTCATCATACCCATCAGACTGCAAGTATGTATGTTTATTTCTGTTGTAAAAATATTTCCAAAAGTTATTATTATTATTGTAAGAAATCCTGTTTATTTCAAAATGTATTTTAGAAATGAATAACTATGAAATGAAGTATTTCTGGATACAAAGGTCTGAGACACTTCAGAAAAGAAACAAAACTCAGAAATTCTATATTGATTACATTATTATACTTGGAAGGCCTTTTATCATTAAAAAAACTATGGGAAATTAGGAGAATCCTATCTGAGATTTATACTGCAAATATTTGCAAATTTAATCAGATGCTACTGATAGAAATAGGGATTATTTTTAAGTAGATGCAATATATCCTGGATTTCACTATTAGTAGTGGTTAAGTTTGTATATCACATTAAGCTATTGCTTATTTAATTACGGTTTATTGAATACAGCACAATGGGCTAGCTTGTTGCAGCAACAAACTAAACAGAAACCCATCATATCATTTTATCTGATAGTGTGATGTGGGAATAGATCAGAGAACTAAAATTGGACGGCATACTTTATAAGTCTTTCCATAAAAGCCTACTGTAATTCCTTGAAATGCTGTACAGAGGTTGGCGATAACTGCTAAATGGGATGTCTTTGGTATGAGAAGCTAGGATGTCCTTCTATTTCCCTTGAGCAGAAAACCCCTTGAGCAAGATACCTCTGCTTGATTTTATGTTTCCTGTATCATAATATGAACATACCCATTTAGCAAGCATTATATAAGGATAATATTTGGGGTGTTTTAGTTGCAGGATGCCTGCTTTTCCAAGTCTGCCTGAATCAGGCCAAATCTGGATACAATCCGATTTAATATCTCTGCTTAAGAATTCCCTTTTCTATATTTTCTCAATGGCTTCTTAATCTTATTTATAAAACAAATAAAGCTAAGAACAAAGACTTCTATTATTTTGAATTTTATAAAGTAGCTGAAACATTTAACTAAAAAAAAAAAAATTAAACTAGGGGTAAATTTCACAGCATCAGTCCTGCATCAAAGAATGAATTCAGGAAGACAGAAAGAGCCATACTGAAATGTCAAGAGGCTTCCATGGATTTACAAATACTTCATATAAACAAATTTTCAAATAGCTTATTCAGAGTAGCCTTTCTGCTCTATTAAACATAGCAAACAACTGCCAGATGTATTCAGACAAATAATCAACAACCTCAGAAGTAAAATGGCAGAAGAAAAAGGAATTTTGGCAACAACTCCATAGAGGGCCACAGCTATTCTCAAAGTGCACTTTTTCTATGCACTCTTGGTTCTGAATGGCCAGCCATGGGGGGAAAAAGCTCTCAGTCACATTTAAGCATAGAAAACTCAATCAAATACCAGGCAAGCAAGCACACAAATAAGAATGGGAGAGGGACAGAGTACAATATTTCATTTTGCTTAAAACTACACTGCTGGAAAGCAATTTGAGAAGATGAAGGAAATTGTTCACAAAAAATATGAGAAAATTCAAAGGCTCACTCACCTTGGGTGCTGTGCTCATATAAAGTAGGCTTTAGGCCAGCAAGAAGTAAAAATGGTAAAGAGTTATGAACAGATTAAAAAGAGAAATTACTGGCCTAATATCAGATGTCAACTGCATGAAAATAATCTAACTGAAATAACTGCTGAATTATTATTTCAAGCTACTGAATGCAAGATAGAAAGATATATACAGTATTATTCTGATGTACTATGCTTCCTTAACAAAAGCACACTTTTTTTTTTTTTGGGGGGGCGGAGATGGGGGGTAAATGTTACATACTAGACTGAAATAATTGACAATATGAGAGAGTATAACCTCACATAAGCCATTTAAAGAAGCATATGAAATATGGAACAGCTTTCTGAGCATATTTGCCAATGGAAGCTAAGCAGGGTCTCAAGCTTGGTTAATATTTGGATGGAGAACTACCAGGAAATACTGGGGCTTATGATAAACAGAGAAATTGAAAAACATTCCAGTGAAAAATTATTTCCATGCAATAGAAAGCTGCATGGATATTTTGTCAGGAGAGCTCAATTGAGAAGAAAATTTTATTTAATACAAAATAAATATTTAGTGATTAATAAATATAAGATTTAAATATAAATCTTTTATTTAGTGCAAGTAAAGCAAGTAGAATTTTGGAAAAATTCACTGTTTGAGTATGACATTAAATTATTGTAAAAAAAACACCTTTTAATGCAACTAAGTGCATAAACCTTTTTATAATGTAGCTGAAGATATTATGCAGCCAGTATACACCAGATTCAATATAAAACCATCATGTTTTAGTCTAGTCAGTGCCAAAATAGTGGTTTTTATACACCAGAAATTCTCATTATAGCTGAATAGCGGAACTCTAGCTTCATATTGGTTAATATGACATAATGAAGAGGTCTGCCTTAATACCATTTTTTTTTATATATGCAGTGAAATCACCACATGGTAGAAAGAGGGAAAAAGAGAAAAGCTTGTTCAAGAAGACACTTCAGGCATTATTAAGTTTTTGATGACAGGGCTATGTAACTTCATAGCTGATTTCTGGAAATATGCTATATGAAACATTAGAACAATGTCTGGAATGCTTAAAATATTTGACAGTAAGATAATTTATGTAATTTTAAATTTATTTCTCACCTCTTTCTTTCCTGAAATCCTTTTCTGTCATAGTTACTGGTAAAAGTAACTCTCCAACTGGAGGCTGAATACTAACACTGAAGTGATCATTCTTTGTACTGTGGAAGAAAACACCAAAAAGTGAGAATTGTATGATTATGTACATTTTTACAAAAAAAGAAAAAGAAAAAATATAAACTGATTTTTTTTCTCAAGTAAAGATAATTTTACTCTCATCAGAATACAGAGGAGAGGAAAGAGAAAGGCTCATTATGATTTTCAGCATTGTTTTTATTTATTACATTAATTTTCTTTTTATCACTGATTAGGTAGTCCCAAAGGTGTTTTTTCAACAGGTATCTATACTTTACCTTTTCTCGAAGAAGTTTACCTTCTCATCCAAGAAGCATCCCCAGCATTTAATCAGAACTGAGCATGCTTCTTGGATGAGAAGCAAAATGCCTTCGAGAAAAAAAAAAAGAAAATCCAGTTGCCTTTTGAAAAAGTAACCTTTGGGGCAACCATGACCTGGATGACTGAGAAGCTCCTTAAGCACTGGTTAGGTAACTTGTTTATGGTTTATTACTCATCACCTTAATAATCTTTTGGCATAAGATTCCGTTTTTTTAGGTACCACAGAACAAAGTTAAGACATAGGGATTAAAAGAAGCACAACAAGTACACT
>JANHFL010004267.1:67469-77469 GCA_032468155.1 Oxyrhabdium leporinum
TTTCTCCTTTCCTGTCCCTTCTTGGATGCTCAAATGCAAAAGGGGAAACATTTCTCCTTTTGTTTTGTTTTTAGTTTGTTTTGCTAGCCCTCTGCCAGAGAAACCGGAGCTGGCACAGGCACTGCGGGCCAATCCTTTGTTGTTTCCAGGGCGGCCCCGCAGGTCAGATCTAAGCATCTAAGGCCTTGAGTTTGACATCCCTGATCTAGAACATTGTAAAGCTTTGTGTAACTCAGCAACTCACTGTAGAGGCTCTTCTTATTTTTCTCCAGAAAGGCTTGATCTTCTGTATATTTAGTAATGATTACTGCATAAAAAATATAGATTGCACTTGAAAGAATGGCTCTGAAAATGCTCTTTGTACATTTTAGTCCTGCCTTACGCATGAAGGCAGGCTGGGTGGCTTTGGGCCAGTCACTCTCTCTCAGCCCAACCCACCTTGCAGGGTTGTAGTTGTGGGTAAAATAGGAAGAGGAAGGAGTATTAGGTATGTTCGTGCATTGAGTTATTTATAAAAAGCAATAAAGGCAGGATATAAATAAACATCATCATCAAATTAAAAAACATTATATGACTATGCTATTTTTCAAAAAATAAAGACAAAAATAACTTTTGCACCTCAAAATTAAATATACCAATCAACCTTAAAGATAATTCATTTTGTTTTAAAAGTGTTCCAGTCAACTATGTTAACATTCCAGTAGCATAGGACATCAATGTTATTCATTTGCACTGCATATAAGCGATTTGTTTTTGAAATGCCATTCTAGCATAACTTACCATAACTGGAAACTAGCAGACTGTGTAGAATCACAGAAGTCAATTCCTACTGGAACGGTAATAGATTTCCCAGGTTCAAGGGATTCTAATAAACACAATGTTGTGAACACTGAATAAGTTTCAGATAAACCATCCTATCAATATCTAATCCTTATTTATATTTGTAGATCTCTGTGTCTCTGCTAAAGTAAGTTACCGGCAAGAAATAAGAGCAAATACTCAAATATTGTCAATTTATAGAAGCTATCTTAATTTTACTTTTGCCTGATTTAGCTTTGAGATTTAAAATGGTGTTTATTTATCAAGGAAAATTAGTTTGAATAAACCACCTGTCAACACCCTGAGAAACTAAAGCAAGATACATTTATAATTTTGCAAGCCTGCATCTCTATGATATATATCAGAGATACTATTAGGACATCATTAATGTTTTTATAACCACAAGAAATTAATTAATATGCTCAATTTAAAAATGAAATATAGAAATATGAAATATGGAAAAGGAAATTCCAGAGAAATATGGGGAAATTGTCACACTGGTTTTAAAAACATTTTTAAACAGAAAAATAGTATTTAATACCTTATTTAAAAAGATCAAAGACTTGCAGAAGAAATAGTGGGACTTTCTGCTTTTCATTGTTAAAAATAAACTTCAAACCAAACAATTAACAAATTATGTTGAGGAATAAATTCTGTGATTTTATTTTCTCAATGTTTGCTTTATCTGAAAAGTAAGCTTAGTGAATGGTAAGTCTGCATATCTACAGATAATTTTGGATAGCTGCACCTTTGGGTTTACTAACAATATTAATGTTACTTTTTCTGAATCTATTAACAGATTATATTTGGGGGGGAGGGTTGTACATTTTCTTCACCAAGATCAGTATTTTTAGAACTTCATATGATTAGATCCTGTCTTGTCAAAGAACATTCAAATACCTCAAAGAAAACAGTTTCTTCCATTACCATCTACCGTGTTTCTTCAAAAAGGCCGGGTCTTATTTTCTTCGAGGGTTCTCACCTTGCAGCAGTGGCACCGATAGCCCTGCCCAGCAGGAGCCTGCTGCTGGCACACTTCTTCTGCAGCTGCTTGCCGCCACTCGCAGGCATCGCCCTGGCCTCTGTTCTGCCTTTAGATGCCTGCCGGAAGGCATTTGCAGCTGATAACAGAGTTCTGGATCGATCGAGTGGCGGCAAGCAGCCACAGAAGAAGTGGGCCAGAAGCAGGCCACTGCTGTGAGGTGAGTCAATAATCTGAAGGTGAAATGGAGAGCGGGGCGATGTGTGAGAGTGGTGGCAAGCAGCTGCGGGAGCGGCTGCACAATGTGAAGCAGGTGTCGGAGTGTGCAAGGCCTGATAAGTAGGGCAGCTCCACACACCCCATCCCCAACCTAGCTTATTTTTTACCTGTGTGCCTCGCCCCACCCCCTGTACCCTGGGGTGGGCGGGTTCTTTATTAGAGCTAATTTTGTGTGTGGGGGGGTTAATTTGATTGCATGCGCTCAAAAAAATGATAGGGCTTCTTTTCAAGGTGGGTTGTCTTTTTGGAGAAACACAGTAGTAAAGCAGTAAGAAACAAGATTTTTTTTGCAAATCCTCAATTACCTCTGCAGCATCTAAAGCCAGATGCCAAGCAGTGACTTTTCAATGTAGTTTCAGAGCAACAGGAGGCAGGAGAAATGGGTAAATATTCTAAATATACTTTCTCCAGTTTCCTCCATGAATATTTTTTTGAATGAAATTATATTTTAAAAATGCGAAAAGTGGGTGAGGAGGAGGGAATGAAGCAGGAAAACTTCTATTATAACTGCAGGGCTCCACTATATTTGAGAGTATAATCCAGAACATTTAGTGCATGTATCTGTTCCCAACAATGAGGACTCCAAAATGACAAAAGTGCTAAAGGCTAACTCTACCTCTTCGTATTTATCTTGTAATATCGGTTCAAGTACATAAAAGGCAAAATTTGCATCATGATGTCATGGCAATATTTTGCATAAGGCCCCTGCAGATATCGTATGCTATTTACCTTGCAGTGATGTTACTTTGCTGTTTTATATGAAATTACTTTCTAAAAAATGTAGTACAAGCGTACATCTTAATCATGCCTGTTCAGAAAAGAAACTGTTTAGAGAAACATATAAATCAGGTCACAGATTACAAAACATTTCAATGGCATTGCAAATGTAATCATGTCCTGCACCATAAAACATTCAATAAATATAAAAGGCTAATTAAATCATGACCTAAGTTGATAAATACACTGATTTTTTTAAAACATCCAAATCAATATTTTTTTTTAATTTACACAATGTTGACTAGATAGTTTCAAGATAAGAATGTAATTACCTATTGAATTAAATACATGCATTCTCATGCCAGCTGGTAGCTTTTTTTCACTTAAATGGATATTCTCTATCTTCTGGTCTGTGGTGTTAGTCAGCATCACCTGTACAGATACCATCTGATCACTATAAATGCATGGCTGTCTTGAGAAGTGATAATTGGCTGCTAATCCTTTTCCACTCATTCGATGAAGAAGTTCATGAGATTTCATTGGCACAAAGAAGGGTGCACTGACCTGTTATACATAAAAAAATTGTGATTATAGACTCCTAAATAATTGTGAACAAATATGAACATTCATTCACTCATTCATTCATTTTTCACAATGTTGAATTGCCCATCTCCTTCAGAGAGGGACTCCAAGCGAGGTGTAATAAAATGTCAGAATGTAAAAACAGTATACCAAAAAAATTTTTTTTAAAGGAGGCAAAAATAATTGCAAACTGTTAAAATTAATTAAAAAGCAAAGGGAGGACTCTCAGAGCATCAGCCAACCCCATGGCTATATGTTCCTCTGCACTTCCCAAACAAGGCCACAGAACCATGTTTTAACTACTTTTCGGAATGCGAGGGGGCAGGGTCTGCTTCACCCCAGAAGAGAGAATATTCCACAGAGTGGGGACAACAACAGAGAAGGCTCTCTTCTTAGACCATGTCAGTTGAAATTCTTTAACTGACGGGGTCTGCAACATACCTTCTCTGCCTGACTGGATGGAGTGGGTTGATGAAAAGGGACAAAGAGAATTTCATAGGTAGCTTGGCCCCATCAAACAATATTACATTCTATGTGCAGCTAGTGTTTCATGAAATTCTGTTTTACTTCATCAGACTGAATACCATTCTCAATTGAAATGTTTCGGTGATATTTTTTAGTAACAAACAGAAAATTATCAAAGCAATTTTCAAATCACAATGGAAAACCATTTCTTTTGATATTCTGGAAGATCTTCAAGACCTGGTTATATTATCCAGGGAGCTTCCCAGGAAATACTAAGATGGTTCCATTGCTGATCTAGTTATCCTTATCCTCTCTTTGCCTAAGATTTGCATATCTGTTTTTTATAATATTTAGCTGTTAAAGTGTTTTTATATCTTTTATATTGTTTTCATATGTGATTTTATCCACTCATTATATGTGTCATATGCACCACACAGGTACTTTTGGTGAGGTAGGCAGCTATATAAATTAGATTAATTAATAAATAAAACAATAAGAAAATAAATGTCAGAGAAAGTTACTGGCTTCCCCAGTGCTTTCTAATAAGCAATACCAATGGGGAAGCCAGATTCACTTAACAACTGTAGTGGTTAACTTAACAACTGTGACAAGAAAGGTTGCAAAATGGGGCAAAACTCACTTAACTACTGACTTTCTTAGCAAGATAAATTTTGGGTTTAATTGTGGTTGTCAGTCAAGGAGTATCTGTAAAGCGAATAAATTAATATAACCACTGATAGCATAGAGTAATGGATTTATTATTTTACTAAATAAATATTTTATTAAAGTGTTTGTAGATTGCTTCTTATTTGTACAAAGCCTGATGTGATTTACAATTGCAGTGAAATGGTTACATTAAATCAAACACTTCAGTAAAAAAAAATACTATTAAGTGCAGTGGAAAAATAAACATTAAAAAATGAGTTTTCATGAAGCATTTAAAACATCCCTGTGTGCAGACTTGGTATATTGCAAAGGGAAAATAATGGAAAGTAATTCCAAAAATATTAACGTTTTAGAAAGTATTCTTATTGTTCTCCGGGCTTGGTTTTTCTTGCAGACATTTCATTAGCACACTAGGTTACTTCATCAATACTCTGGCATAGGAAAATGAGATTTGGTGGCTGACTGCATATAACAGCTTGTCCTACCAATCCTATGTGGTTATGGGGATATTGTTTTTATTTGATTGCTCTTGCTTGTCTGGTGCTGTTTCCTGATTATCCTGATTATTTCTGATTATCTAAGTTTAGTGTGAATTATGGTACTCAAGATAATTTTCAACTGAGAAAGGATGGAACTGTTTCTTTTAGGACTGGTTCAATTATAATGTTCAAAAAAACAGAAATACGGGGCTTAATGCATTAACATGCATTTAGCTACAGTATGATAACCAACAACATATGGTGTATGGTTAAGAAAATCGCCTATATACTTTTGTATGTTTGAGGAAAATAATCAATCAATTCAGTAGACATATTAAAGGAAATCTATGTGCCTGTAGATACAGAGACAAGCCACACATATTTTATCAGTTTATTACAGTAAGCAAATAAGCGTGGAATGAGAGCGCACATAACTGTCTACTTAGTGCTTACTGAAACATTTATAAGAGCTGTTATCTCACTAATAACAGACAGCATACACTTTTAGAAAGGAAAAGGCTTCATATTTTCAACACTTCACTAAAAAGCAACTGAAGAGTGTAAAATGAAAAATACTCTGTGCAGTTAGCTGGTAATGGACCATATTATCAACTCAAGTTAGATTTATATGATACAAAATAATCACTAATAGTTATTTTATGATATGGCATGTCTGATTCTTAGGGGATAGATTTAAGATTAAAATCATAAAATGTTTAATGCCACTGCTTAAGCGGACTAAAATATAGATTAAAAACAAAAAGAACACGTACAATTCAAGCTGCTAAACTCTGAGATAGTCTTGCAAAAATATGCAATCCAGAAGTCAAATGAGGGCAAATTAATGTGCTGCAATGAGAAAAAGTCATCTTGCAAATTAGTTTTGGTGCTGAAACTGGATTATAGCTTTCTGTGACCTGTCTATACATAAAACCATTCCAAAACTTTCCCAATCTTAGGATTTTACAAAATCATTCCAGATCATTATCTTTATGATGAAATTCAGAAAGCAATTCTAAGTTTCAGAATCAAACAGGCTTAGAGTTTGTATTAGCATTACAAGCAGAGAGAGTAGAATACTACTAGCTTAATACTTTTTAAGTGTCTTTCTGCACAAGAGTTAAGGATTCCAAAAGTAAAACATCTGAAACAAAAAAGTACCACATTGCACAAGTTGCAACCATATGTTTCACCTACCACCTAGAGGCAAACCACTAAGCAGCAGTTAAATTACCTCTTGTTATCTCTCTGGGACTACAAAAACATAAGGCTAGCAAGCATATACATGCCATCTGCTCCATTGGGCTTGGCAGATCAGAAGTTGAGAGGCATTTATTTCCCTATATAGGTTGCCATGTAATAAAGCACTGAACTGATGTAAAATTGAAGCTTAAAAGAATTACATTTCTTTGCAGGCCAGAAATTATGGATTCTTATTTATACATTCAGAGACTTAATTCAATTTCTCCCAGTACTTTGAACATTTAAATGCATTTTTAATTTTAAAAAGCACCCATTATTTGAATAAAGATAATTGCTATTTCAGTGTGCCCTTTTCCAAATGAAAATATTACTGAAGTAATTGCAAATTTGTTCTATTGAGTCATGCCCAGAAAGTTTTGTCTTAACTACAGAGTGTAGCTTTTCATATGGTAAGGAAGTATTATCTGACTCTTTCCAATGAAGCACCATCAATATATTAATGGTTATTGCTGTTAAGTTATTGCTTAATATCACCAAACTCCCCCCAAAAATGATGATCTTGAATATTGCTTGGATTCAAATTCTTGGGTAAGAAAAAGCCAGCTGAAATTGTTTTTAGACCAAACTGAAATGATACTGGTCAGTAGGATATCTGGTTTAAGAATTCAGATTCAATTGGCTTTGGAACTGGTTACATTACACACTTAGGAGGGTATTCCTTGAAACTACACTAACCATCCATCTTCAGGGCTCAATAGTTGTTTCCACAACTTGATTTTGTGTGTAACTATTTGCTCTTCCTAAATCAATATGAAATAGTCACTTATGCTCTGGCCATTACTATAACACATTTATAATGTTGCAATGCCATTTATATAGGATTCCTTTTAGAAGTGTCTAGAGTTTGAACTGGTAGGAAATGTGTTATCTGGAGTGTTTACTATTGCTGCATCGTGTTCATGTCACCCCAACACTGGAAGCTCTACAATGGGTCACAGTTCTTTTTTGCTCACAATGCATAGTGCTGTTATTACAATTTCACTCTGCTTGGATCTTGTCTATCTGAGGGACTTCCTGGTTCATTATGAGCTACCGCTATTACTATGATTTATGTATTAATATATAGAACTCCTGAGTATAATCAGCATTCTGATGAAATTCCAGTCCAACTCTGTAGCCCTAACAGAGTAATTCAATAATAAATATGCCTTTTGTGGCCCTCTGGGAATCTCTCAAAATGCTACACAACGCCAATGGCACACCTATAAATGATTCAGAGTTTAAGTTTCTTTGAGTAATCTGTCTGTATATTTTGTCCTAATAAGGTGAGATTGGAATGGTTGAATCATTATTTAGATCAATGGAACTGAATTAAGCTAGAAATGATCATTTTTAGATCTAACTAAGCTAGAAATGATCGTTTTTAGACATAAAAACGATATGGCATTTTCCCAAGTTTTCACGATAAATCTGTAAAAATTAACATACATTTTTTCACTAATAGTTCAGAAAATGAGTTTTATATATAATTATATATAATTAAAGTACAATTAAAACAACAGACTGGTTTTGGAGACTAATGAACAGGCAATTATAAAAAAGTTGTAGAACTTTGTTTTTATATATGACAACTGTGGTGAGACTATTATATGCTCAAAAGTGGAAAGATTCAATACCACCACAATGAAGGAATGATTGGTGAAGATGATGGAACTTGAGAGATGAAGTTAACCTTCTTGATTTGAGAAAATATTTATATTTATGGTTGACTGGAAGCCTCTTATAGACTTTTTGCATAAAACAGAAAAAACAAACAAACCCCACTTATGACTTGTGGCTTTGAGGATTAGAAAAAAAAATGGAGACTAGAAATAATTGAATTTTTTGTAAACAAAGATTAAGAGATAATTATGTAATTATATTTATATTTGCTGAAGAGGAAACTGGTATTTTTTATTCTTTCTTACTGCACTTTTATACTAAGTGCAATATGTTTAGTCCTAGACTTACAACTGTTCATTTAACAGTGACCCATCCTCACAGTTACACTGTCCTATCATCCCATGGTCACATGATCGCAATTTGGGAAGTTGGCACCTGGTTCACATTTATGATTGCAGCATCTTCCGATTACATGATCACAACTGCAACCTTTCCTGCTGCCTGATGAACAAAATCAACTGAGGAAAGTTGATTTGCTTAATAACTGCATAATGCACTTAATGACCATGTGATTTGTTTAACAACCATGGTAAAATGGTAATAAAATAAGCTCATCATGTGATGACTCACTTAATGACCACATCAGTTAGTAACAAAAATTCTGGTTCCAAGTATGGTTGTAAATTGAGGATTAGCTGCACTTAGATTTTCTACTAATATTTCTAAGAATTAAGAGCTAAATGTAGTTGCTTTAGTTATTTTTATAAAAGGGAGTTCCACATACTACATATAATCTGGTAAATAAATGGAAACAAAATCAAAGAACAAAATAAAACCTAGAACTGAGTCATTTACTCTACATATCACTGAATTCCCATGATTTACTTTCATACCTAAGTAGGTATACAATTTTAATTAAAATATTGTCTTTCCAGAGAAATATAATTCACAAATTTTTCTAAAAGTTTATCACGGTTTTTACAAGACATAGCTGAAATTCTTTATACTGGTATACTTAATAAAGCCAAGCCCTCCAAGTGTCCTGGGAATGTGAGGAGCAGTAATGCAAATGAGACTTGCACCAGCACAGTGCCTTGAAACACAAATCATGAATATTAAGTTAGTCTGTCATGTGGCACAGATTTCTTTTGAAATAGCCGATTTCACCGAAATAAGCGGAATACTTTGCTTCTATAAATATTTCCTAAATACTTCCCCAAACCAATGTAATTAATCTGCAAAAATTTTCACTCACAATATAACAATATCATTTTGTTAAAAGTAGTAATCAAGGGGTTAACTTACATTTACATTTTTTTTTCAAACCCAAACCCAAAGCTTTTTCAAAACCAAAGCTTTTCTGTCCTTCTTTCCACAAAGTTCCTAAGTATTTGATTTTAAAAAAATCACTCCAATTGAAATAAATTATCTATGTGGTTCTTGAATGTCAGAATACCATGAAACTGCGGAAAATATATTAAATATAGAAAGAGGCCCCACTTAATGGAAAATTTTGCAGATTAACTCAATAATCATCAAATTTGTAAGACTAACATTCAGTCCAGATACAACAGTGGTACTTTTCACTGTCCAGAGGAGTGATGCTGAATCTGCTTTGGATGAGACTAAACGCCCTTTAAAGGATCTAGTGGCTTGGGGTTGCTTTTAGATCCATTTCTGAACTTAGAAATACAAGACCTATTACCATTTCATCTGATGTCACAATGGCGGCTCAATTTGGGACTGAATTGGTCTCGCTACAGTAGCCCATGCTGTGATAACTCTTTGTCATGTAGCATCTTGTTCTCTCTTTCTCTCTGTGTGCATGTGTATATGTCTGTGGTATATTGACTTTGTGTATTTGTGCGCATGTATAGAGAAGATATATCCACTTCCTGAAACTTCACTTTGCACAAAATATTGTGGTAAAATTAGATTTGAATTGATAATATGGATACATCACACAATTATTTATTAACTTTATTCAATGTCCCATTCAAAGTGTTGGTATCAATTTCTAAAGTCTTGGGATTACAGTGCTTGGAGAAACTTCTCTTCCCATATATTCCTGCTCATACTCAATATCCATATTTTTTAAAAAAATCTGAAGCAGTAAGCAAAAGATTTTAAATAAATATTAGTCTTT
>JANHFL010004267.1:90338-105499 GCA_032468155.1 Oxyrhabdium leporinum
TTATAATTCTTAAACTCTATTGCAGGATTCAGTCCAGTTTTATTAATTAACCTTAATTTTATTTCTTCTTCCATAGTATTATTTGTAAATCAGTTCGTAGATATAATTCTAAGTGGTAGAAGCAAATGTTTGATACAAGCAATGAATCAAATAGAAACAGCAAGCTCCATTCTATTAGATTGCGTAGGAAACTATTAAAGAAACCTAACACAGAAACATTTAATTGTGGCCAAGTCTGTAGTTTGGAATCACTTTTTCACTATGTATTTTCCTTGTATTTCCAAGAAATATAAGTAAAGGTAATAATTACAACTAATATCTTCCCTAAATCATATTTTTGGTCATGATCCACTTGACTACTTGAATGCATTCTACAGAAGGCTATACTTGCAGAAAGTCCAAAAAATTTTGATGATGCAAAACGTACTAGAAAATTTCTGTATCATATTAAGATCGTACTGCCTTAACTGGGAAATTACGAACTTTGGATTCAAAAATCAAGGTGCTATATTAATATTAAAATCATTAACAAAACCAGATTAGAGGCTAACTATCTAAAGGAGTGCTTCAAGAACCTAGTTATGAAATCAGCAGAAGATCTTTGGGGGCATCATTATTCAAAGAGTTCGATTTCTTTGATATTTTTCTTGTTCCAAATTGTGGAGTATTATCCTTTTTGAGTTAAACTGATTTCCAATCTAGCTTTGTTTGTTTTTAAAGCTGATGCATTCTACAAGGGCAAAGTGTTAAATAGAAATTATAAAATGAAAACTGATATGCCTCTTTAAATTGGCTATTTAAAACATTTTATTTATTTTAATAATTTATCTGGATTTAGGTGCTTTTCATATTTCAGTTATTGTTATTTTTATCAAATTTATATGTTGTAATTTATGAAAAGATGATACTGAAATATTAATAGGCAAAGAAAGAAAAGAAATCTTTAAAAATTAAATATTTGCTTATAGAAAAAGTGAAAAGGAAAATAGAAGATCAAATATACCAACATCGAAATAACAGAAGGTCAACTACAGTATTTATAAGTAAACATTGATATTGCAAGTCTAGCTGCTCAGAATCCATTGAACCATGAGATGGATGGCAAATAAATTTGGTAAGTAAGTAAGTCAGAAATGGACCATTTTGTCCAAGATGTCACCAACCAATTCATGATGATAAAAGATAAGGAAGATTAGTTAAGAACTGTGACCAAACGAGAACAAATAGGAATACAAATCAGCATGTAACAAATGCAAGACGGTTTTTCAGCTGCAGGCTGCTAATAAAATTAAGACCAAGCATAACAATTTTTTTATACATACATCCAAAATAGGAAGCGCTTAAGAGAGCTGCTGGATAACAAGGAAATTAAAAAGTACTGAAGGAAAGAAATAAAGCAAACTACATATTTTTTGCATTTATCTTTTTAAATCAAGTACATTAAGAAAAGTATTGTTACAAGATAAAAGTATCTACCTTTAATAAAGGTAAATAAATAAATAAAAATTAAAATAAATAAATAAAGTGAATATTCTAAGCCGAGAAGAAACCCTGACTTACAGTTCTAGGTTATGAAGAAAGAAATAATTCAATTCCTGCTTTGGATTTAACAATAAGGGTGGATGCTTATTTTTTAGTTTAATTATTTTTTGTTGTCAAAACTAAGCAGAATCAGCACCCCTACTTCATCAAATAAGTCAAAATCAACCAAGGTATTCATCGCCTTCATTTGATTTCAGCTATTCCGTGAAACAGTTGTAGCTTGAAAGGATGACATGCTTTCATCAGGAATATTTCAATCTTACATAGATAAGCATAGTTGTCATTTGACACTATTTGACATTCAGAACATTGTGTCTTAGTTTCTTAACATGGTCAGAGATCAAATGGTTCCTATTTCCATTCAAACTTTTTCTTCTCAACATGGAAGTATTTCTAGGGAAAGTGTCATATCTGAAAGAGTACCCTCTAAATAATTGTATGTAATTTAAAAACCAAACTTTTCCTATTTGAGGTTTTTCCCTGTGATAAGGCTAACACATATCCTAAGAGTCCAACAGTTGCACTAACTGATGCACTAACACTCCTCCAGTTCCTCCTTCCAATGGCAGTACCTTATTCCATCTGAAAGTCACAGGTGGAAAAGATTCTTCAAGCTTCATAGTTCTCCTGCCTTAAAAGTTGGTGAGTTCTCAGTGCTGATTTAAGAGTTCTGCACTAAGTATTAGATTAATTTAATGATATTTTCATAACCAAACATGACTCTATAATTGTTATAGTTTCTCTCTGGTGTTGTTGCTTGAACCCAACATCCCTTCTGCAAAACAAGGCAAATGTTAGAAGAATGTCCACTTTCTTTCTTTTTAAAAAAAATTAATTTAATTTTTAATATAAATAGAAAGAGCTACATATTCAATATCCATATAAACAGTATGTTGTCTGGTTACAATTCTTTTGAGTAATACTCATCATAGTAATAATAATATTCTCTAGTAGTAATCTTGTAATGGCAGTGCTTTTCTCACATATTAATACATATTATTAATATTAATCAAAATTAATAAGTTACAATAATCAACCCTAATAGTAAAATTAATCTTTCTCTTGTGATTTTAGAAGTTCTAACTTCTGTTTCTCTTATTTAACCATCGATAGAACAGATCCCATATCTCAAAATATTCAGTGTCTTCCTTTTCTTTAATTTCAAGTGTTAGTTTATTCATTTCTGTACATTCTAAGATTTTTGTTATTATCTTTTCTTCTATAGGGATCTCCTCACCCTTCCAATGTTGTGCTGTTAACATGTGTACTTTTAAACATACATTCCTTTTACTGTATTTTTCTGGTATAATGCCCAACAGAAATATATCCGGTTTTAAATCTATATGTTCCTTTTTTCTATCCAGGTATGTATTTTAGTCCAATATTTTTTTGCTTTTGGGTATGTCCACCACATGTGCTAGTGTGAGCCCGGGGCTTGGTTGCATATTCTTAAACATTCTAGCTTGTAAGTATACTAAAAAGGTTCCAGTGTTAGATCTTTTATCCTCTATTTCATATTTTTTCTGTTTAATATTCACTAGATTCTATGCATTTTATAGTCTTTATCACATATAATGTAAACAACAACAAACAGTGGCACACAAATATTATGTACATAGGATAAACTAGTTTTATAGGAGTAAAGCTACTTTATTATAAATAGTAAATTGCTATACAGATCACAGAGTTAAATAAGATCAATACAAAATCCATGGAGGCAATATTTCTATTAGGCCAAGTGAAGTTGTACAAAACAACTGGCAGCTTGAATGTCGAAAACTCTATGAGGCAATTTGGATGTGGGGGGGGGAAGAAAGGGTAGAAAAAAATGTGAAAGATTATATTGAAGTAGTCCCTGTACCAGTCTACATGGAAAGTAGGTCCAATAAAGTACTACCTTTATGGATTTTTATTCTGTTGATCAATGTGGATAATGGTGCAGTTCATGAAACATGGATAATAATAAATTTAGCTAGTCTATAGAAAGATTCTACAGACATGAAGGGCAGTATATAGACGCATTGGAACCAATGCTAGAGCATCCATTTCTTCCAACCACAGATAGCCCAACCAATTTTTCTAATTTTCCTTTCTTGACACTTGAAAGGTTGGAGTGATATTTTTACAAATTCTGTTGATCTAAATAAAAGCACTGTCTCTATGGCCTTGGTTCCCCCGCCCCTCATAACATCACACCGTAGCATCCAGATAAATGAATTTTTAAAAAATCAATGTAATAATTATGTTTCTCTTGCAGGCTGGTTGACAGTCTTATGAAACTACAAAGTTTTGTGTTTGAATTTTAAATTTTAGGTAAGATGAAAGACACATATAACTGTAATATGTTGGTTTTATTGTTTTACAGAGAAAAGTTTCATCAGTTTGTATATACAAACTATCAAATTTAATATAGCATGTAGCAGAAGTAAATCCCACTAGGTTTCTTAATAAAAAACACAAGAGAAAGGCACAGTTCAATAGACCAATGTGGTAACTAAGGAACTTACTGCTGTGGCTGTCAAGCACCCAGAACAAAATTTTGAGTCATAATGTACCTTATGCTTTGGACAATCCTATTGTTTTTCTAAAACTCAAACTCTTCAAGTTTCTTATTAGCATGCCATATTCTCTTAATAACTATGTAGCATAATATAGTCAGACTAAAATGCGAGCTCTTTGTTAGATAGGAACTCCTTGTAAAAGTTGATACAAATTCTGGTAGAAAAAAAATGGCATAATGTTCCAAAAACACTTTTGGTTAAAAATAAATCTGTAATACTAATTTATAAAATTATCGTCTATGAATACATTATATAAACATGAGCTTTTTAAACTCACTCAAAACCTGTTGCTGTCCCTGTTTTCCACTTTCAAATATATTAAAGAGAAGAGGAACAGTCCAAATAATAAATTGTTGAAGATGCAAACAAATATACTTAAAAACATAAAAAAACAAATGTTCATAATTACTTACATCAATGACTGAAGAACTTGATAAACTTAAACCTTCTAGATCTGCTGATAAGATGGGAGAGAGAATCGATGGTTTGCAAAAGGTAGTAAGAGCTGGTGCAGGGCTGACTGAAGAAAATAATGTGATTAAGAAAAATAATTAAAATTGCCAAATACATATATAAATAATCATATGTCTAAGACTATGATTCTATGGCAAAGTAAGAAAGTAAGGGTTCTCCCATATCACTTCACCCATCCAGCCCAGTATTCTATGTCACAGTGTCCTGAAAGCACAATCTCAGAATACCATTGTTACTCCCTACAAAGTTGTACTTAAGATGTGATTTATAGCCATCGATAGCACTATCACTAATCTTCCAATCATCTGTCTCCTTTTAAAATCATCTAAATGGCATCACCATATCTGATAACTTTTCTGCTCTGAAAAGAAATTCGTTTTATTAGTCCTCATTTTACCACATTTAGGTTCGGTAACTATGCACCCAAGTTCTAACATTCTGAGAAAAATACTACTGTATATGACCACATTTTTATGCTGTATATGATTTTAGAAATTTCTATCATATCACTTTTTATCTACTTCCGCTTTAACCTAAAACACCTCAAATGATTTATTTTTCATTGCAAAGAAGGCATTCTACACTCTAGTCATTTTGATTGCCATTTTCTGCATCGTTTCCAGCTCTTCACTATGCTTTCCAAGGTATTGTTAACAGAACTGTGCACAGTATTCCAAGTGAAGTTGTATCATATAATGGCATTACATATGGACAGTTTTATTTGGTCTTACATTTCAGGAAGGTGAATTCTAATTGAATGTTAGGAAGAAACTTCCACAGTGAAACAAATTATCTAGGGAGGTGGCAGGCTCCTCTCAGCTGGATTTGTTCAAATAGAGACTGAACAACCACCTGCCAGGGATGATTTAAGCTGAATCCCGACATTGAGCAGAGCGTTAGTCTCAATGGCCTCTCTTCCAACTGTATAATTTTCACTCTTTTTGGTAATGGTGCAGCAGCTTTTATGTCTGAAAATCCACATACATTGTCTATTGCATACTTGTAAACTTGTAATAAAATTTGTGCTGATAATGCTTTATAATACATGTACAGAGCTGAAAATAAACCATGGAAATGTTATATATCGAGAGAGAGAGAGAGAGACTGAGATTGAGAGAGAGTCTGACCGTTTTCAAAGGCTTAGATTTTTGTACTTTACAATACTTGTGCTATAATACAATATAATACAAAGGGCACTATTAAAAAAAATCTGTGTATTTTGAAATTATAAGATATTGCAAACAGAAACCTGAACTCCCAACTTTGTTTCTGCTGGTAGAAGAATCCACTGGGCAGAATTATACTAGCAGAAGTGGAGTCAACATATGCCAATTCCTTCTTTCCCCAATTACTCTCTCCAAGTTTCATTTTGTGAAAGATGGAGCTTGCAATTTCAGGAATGTAAAGCTAAGAGTCATTTAAAAAAATCTAATTTCCAAGTTTAAAGCTTTTGCCGTTGTTGTTTTATTTATAAGTAAGACTACATTTTTCTGAATAAGAATATAATAAATATGATCTATATTCTCACAAAATGCTACTGAATTATAAAGATATATTTAGTCTAATATAGTACATTATTATTACAAAAGTAAAAATGAGATTTTCATATTAACATTAACTTTTTTAGAAAGAATAATTAGAGATTTGAATATATTATACAGGATTTCTGAAATTACTTATTACATTGCATAACTTAACAAAAGTACTCTGTTTGAACATGCAGATATGTTAACATATCTGTACAAGACTATTAGAAGTACCCTTTTTTTCCAAAAATGAATTCAAGTAATTTAATTGGCAGGGCCAAATATATCTAAATAACACAATCAAAGACAAATATCTCAAGTACTTACAGTCATCCAAATCTAAGAGCGACACATCTTGTTTAGTAGTTACCTTCTCTGGCAAACGTTCTGCTTCCTTCTGCAAAAAAGCATATGAATGTTTGATGCTTTTTATCACTGTGTGAAAACATTTCTCATAGTTTTATAAGAAATAAAGTAACTCTATGCCCTCTATCTTAACAAGCTTCACAGAGTAAGAATTTGTAAGTGCTGCAATTCCTTCAACACCATAACTGTAATATTATTTGCCTGAAGACTAGCCCAATACAATATTCTTATTGAGCAGTACGTATTACACTATAACGTGAGGTGTTTTTTACAGGACTAGATTAATGTTCTGCATTAATCACACTGTTGTACTATAAGCTTTTTGTAGTGTCATAAAAATAATTTATGATGGCTTTGATCTAGTTTATAAGACACTACATTTTCAATATCCAGTATCAGTCTTTTCTTCACTACAATCCTGAGGTTGTTCATTTAGCATTCAGTTTGGTTTTCCTTCTCTGAAGTTAAACTCACATTTCTCAATCCAGTACATTCCAAATACAGTAGACTAAAATTTGGAGAGTTCCAGATTGTCGATGGCCAATCTGGTGCTTCACCATTTGAATATGTGAATAAATCAAATGAGAGCTAAAGCCAGATAACAGCGGGAATAAAATTTGATTTTTGTTGGACTTTATAAGCCTCAGAATTGAGATTTCATT
Source organism: Oxyrhabdium leporinum (assembly GCA_032468155.1). Classification (NCBI taxonomy): domain Eukaryota; kingdom Metazoa; phylum Chordata; class Lepidosauria; order Squamata; family Cyclocoridae; genus Oxyrhabdium; species Oxyrhabdium leporinum. The sequence continues at coordinate 97,470 of JANHFL010004267.1, forward strand.
AATCAAATATTCAAACTGAATAAACAATCCAGGAGAAGACAGTAAAAAATTATATCTGTATTGCTTCCAAAAAAACCCCAATGTGGATGCATCCATAAAGGCAGGAGGAATCACATTAAATGTTATGATTTTTATCTTTACCTAATAAAATAGAAAAAGATCTAAAATCCAGCAAAGAAAGGTCTTTTACATAAATTAGCCTATCAACATACAAAAAGACAGGAAAAAACTATCCGTTTTTAACAATAATGTTTTAGAGTGAAAAAACAATCAGGGATATATATTTTTTTACTCTGAAACATTATCATCAAAAACTGTACAGAATTCAATACCTGCCACAGCATACAGAACCAATGTCTTAGTTTCCTTTGGGAAGGAGAGCAATATCTATAACAAAGTTAGAGCAGACACATTTAAAAAATGAATCAATTATCGCCTAGGTTACACTATAATATATCATAAAAGCATTCTTCTCATGTGAAAATGAGATGCCTTGTCATAGCTTGCCATGAATTCTGACACAGATTACTTAACAAAGTTGTAACCTATTTGAAGTGTTACAATACAATATACAGTATATAAGGAATATGAAGCATGTTTCCTCCAGGGTTCACCCCGCTTCTGTTGAGATGGCAGACAAAATCCATTGCTATCTCTATCTAGGGTACAATTGCTAAGTATTGTAAAAGAAATCCAAAACCACCATCAGTGTATTTACATATCAATTAAATCTACAGAATTCAGTAAATATAATCACCTGTATCTTGCTGGCTACCATGATTGATTTGCATGCCCCAAACCCATATATCTCAAAATCTTGTCCAGCTGTCTGTACATTACAAATTTAAGTGGAATGACTTGTAATTTTAGGAGAATGTGGAAATGATTCTCCCATCATTTCTGTTCACCCTACCAAATCTAGCTGGGAGGGCATGCTCTGGGTCTCTTCCATTAAACAATGTCATCTTGTTGGATTTAGGAGTCGATCCTTCTCTGTGACAGTGCCTTTCCTGTGGAACAGCATCTCTCCAGAAATCTGGTTGGCCCTGATCCTGTTAGACATTCATCAGGCACCGAAGACCTAGTTCATTCCCCAGGTGTTTGGGCCGGGAGGCTATATGAATTCTCCTAGCAACGCTACTTTTATAAACTGGGTTTATTATTAAACTTTGGGTATTCTGGTTTAGATGGAAAATGTTGTTTTAACTACATATGCCACTGTGAATTATTGTGTGAAGTGGGTAGCCATATAAATCAATCAAAAAGTTATTTCCACTGCATGTGCAGTAGGCTACCTACCACAATTAAAATTAAATAACCCTGGCTGCTAACTAGAATAACATTTGCTAAACCCTGTAGTGTAAGTTTACTCTGAGAAAAATAATCACTCAAGTTTAGCTAACTAAATTTCAGAAAAAGCAAAGAGACTTAATTACAGTTTAAGTTATTTGATTGGTTTGAACATGGAAATCATGGAACAGTCCTAGAATTAATCTTAGGTTTGTTTGTTTTTGGTCCACTCTGAAACATGAAAACTATAATTAATTATGACTGAGTTCATAAAACTCAATAAAAAACTTTCTGCTAACATACATTCTGGAAACCAGCTAAATAACATTTAGTTAAAAGCATATGTACATATCTATTTCTTTATTTTATTTTATTTTTTTGATTAAGCACTACATAGAAAAGGAGAAAGAAATAGCCAAAGAAATTACAGGCATGAAGAAAAAGTAGCAAACAGATAATCGTCATTTAGGGAACACTGCTGGGTCCAGCAACTCGGTTGTTAAGTGAAGTGGTTGCTAAGTGAAACTCTACATGTGTTTATGATCCTACTTCTGGATCATACTCTAGTTCCATTTTCCCCAATGGGCAATTTTTCCAGAAACCAGAACATCAGAAACTAGCAAAAACAAAACCAAACCCAGAACACTGTAAATCATCATATGACTACAGGACACCACAACAGTTGAAAAGGTGAACCAGTTGCAACGAAACTTGGTTGTAAGTATCTCTGGGAATGTCTGTCATAACTTTGAACCACTTTAAGTGATCGATCATAAGTGGAGGACTACCTATACTCCATCATCAGTAAATTTTGTATGAAAAGCTACAATGCATCTACTTTTCTAAATTAGTCTGTCATTTGTGTGCAATCATTCACTTCACTACCTCAAAACAAAGCAACTTTGGTGTTTCATCAGATCCATTTTCCTTTTCCAGATTCATCAAACAATCTAAAATTTACTGGAAATAATTTGGGTTCTCGATCAACAAGTTATCATCTGCATATAAATGTACATGACTACTCACATCCTCAAGCAACAAAGCTCTAAATCCACTGCAAGTATTTCATCATATAGAGCTCGTATTACATTTGCAAGTAACTTTCAACTTCATATTTGTACAAAATATTCCATAATTTAACACTGTTTACTTTATTGTAGCCTTCCTCTGAATGATCATACAATTAACTTGACTTCTCAGATTCACATAATGTCTTGGTGAGCTATGTTCTAATCTACTCACAATGTTCACTGGGTGACTTGAGACCAGTAACTTTCTCTTAGCCCAACCTATCCTATAGGGATATTTCAAGGTAAACATAGGACTTGTGTTATTTATTAATATAAGCATATAACAGTGCTATATACTTTGAGCACCTATATGAAAGATGAGATATATATCTATCACCTAAATAAAACATTCCTTTTAACATTCCTTTAATTGTTGCATCATTCTTCCAATTCTTTTTTCTTTTCTTTTTCTGCTTTTAATTTCCATCAAAATCAATTTAACTGATTTTCTTAACCATTCCTTATAATTTAAGTGCATTTTTGCATCTTTTCTCTATTTAAGCATTGTAAAATATAATTCTCTAATCCAATTACCCATTATTCTCTTAAATATATATATTTCTTCTACACAGGCTCTCTCATGTTCATCAGATCCATTTTCCTTTTCCAGATCCATCAAACAATCTAAAATTTGCTGGAAATAATCTGGGTTCTCAATCAACAAGGTATCATATGCATATAAAAGTACATGACTACTCACATCCTCAAGCAGCATCCTCTCATATTTTTCATTAGCATGATTCCATGCTAATGCATTTCCTGAGTCGGATGAGGAGAGTACATCTTTCTTCTTCTATCCTGTCTACTTTTTAGAGGCACGACTGAGAGCGTTTTAAGAAACTGCATCACTGTTTGGTTTGGTGGCAGCAGCGTCTCAGATAGAAAGTCCATACATAGAGTGGTAAGGACACCTGAGAAGATTATAGGAAGCTCGCTTCCTGTCATTCAGGATACTGCTTATAAGCACTATATGCTTAGAGCTCAAAGCATTGTTAGAGATCCCACATACCCACAGTCTGTTTCTGTTGCTCCCCTCTGGGGAGAGGTTTCGAAGTATTTCTAGCAGGACTTCCAGATTCTGTAACAGCTTTGTTCCCTATGCCATCCGTTTGGTAAACTCGCAAGATTTGTTTCTCTCACCATGTACATGTATATATCTGAACTAGACTGTGTTATTTCTCTGTGTCATATATGTGGGTACCTGCATATTTATTTATTTATATTTATATTTTGTCATGTTTATGTATGAAATTTCATTTTAATGTATGTCGATTCATGTACATTCAAAGTGACAATAAAGTTATTCTAAGTTCTAAGTTCACTCATTTACATGGTACTTTGCAATATAATTTTTACTCTCTTCCAAGCAGCTTCCTTCTGATCATTCTGTGGGAAGCTAAATTTATTAATGCTTCCACAACCAACGCCTATGTTTACTCTCAGTTTACTCCCATTGGTTTACAGCAAGACAATATATCTAATTTAGCAATTACCCTTTAAACTAACATACTGTTGCCCACCTTTTACCAGAGAGTACAGGTAATTCTCAAATTGTAACCATTCATTTAGTGACTGTTCGAAGTTACAATAGCACAGAAAAAAGTGAATTATGATCCGTTTTCACATTTATGACTGTTGCAGCATTCCTATGGTCAAAATTTGAGCACTTGGCAACTGACAATAATTGTACAGTCTGAGGGTCATGTGATCACCATTTGTAAACTTCTTAGTCACCTTCCAACAAGCAAAGTCAATGGGAGAAACCAGATTCACTTAACAACCATATGATTTATTTAACAACTACTGTGATTCACTTAACAACTCACAAAATGTCACAAAATGGGGCAAAGGTAACTTAACAACTCCCTTTCTTAGCAATGGAAATTTTGGGCTCAAATTTTGGGTTTATGTGGTCATAAATCGAGAACCACCATTGTACTCACACATACTGAGAATATTTTTATTTACATTTTAATTTATTTCTTTTGCAACATATGTGTCACTTTTTGAGTGCCAATATAACTTAAAATAAAATATCAAAACAAAAAATGTTACAAGCAGGAATATTCAATTGCAAACTGGCTGTAGCAAAATCTAAAATGAAGAGAAATGGAAACAAAAATCTACTTAACACATTTTCAAATATAAGAGAAACACTGGTAGGAAGGCAATCTGAATTCTAATGGCAGGAAAGTTCATATACTAGTTGGCTCCAGGAAATACACGCATTGCCATGCTTACATTCATTTCTCCATTTATAGCCTCTCTGCATCACTGAGAGCTTTGACTTTCAGGAAGGATGGGAATGGAATGGAAAAATTGGAATAAAATTGCAAATAAATATGATTTTTCTGATTGTGCATGGTATCTTTGGATTCAGCTATAGGAAAAACTTGAATTCAAAGACAGAACACTTTTTTCACATGTTGCCATCTGCTATGACTTAGAAAGCAAAGACAGAAAAGCCTCACAAGCATTTAGAGAACTGCCAGGCCAAAGTTGTTTTTTCCACTTTGAAGTACTTCAACAGCAGATTAAGGGCATTAATGAGGAATTATGCCCCATTTTGAACCAGGAAGCTCTCAATAGGACCGACCAACCAAACAACGTTTCCAGGAAAGTTTTTTTCCCCCAGCCAGACATTTATTGGAAACCTGCCACAAAGTATATGACTCTGGTAGGAATGAGGGAGAAGGGGACATAATACCAATGGATGAGCCTGCTCATTTGGAGCTATTTCCTTGTCCAGTAGTACCATAAAGCCCCTAAAACTGCCAGTTGGAGCTGAGTTAGCGCTTCTGCTGACTTTTGATCTGTGCTCTAAAATGAACTAGCAGGCAGCTGAATGTACAAAGTGCTTTATAATCTATTATTGAGTCTCCAATTCTTCCCACCCTTTATTTTATTTTAGAAACTGTGGCTACAGCATTCTAAACTTGCCAAGCTTATTCATTATTTTTAAAACTTAAAAAAAATTTTTTTAAACCCAACACACTTACCAATGCTGACGTTCTCCATTTACAGAAACTTTAACTGAAATTGAACTTAGAACACTAATATCTCTGTTCTCTCTTTAAAATTACAATCCAGATAGACATATAAAATAAACATGTTTCCCCCTTAGAGAAGAGAATGCAGTCCATAGCTGAATGCTAAACAAAGAAGTTAAGCCATATCCCATCAAACATTTCTCTATTTTCAATTCATCTTGATAATAGAGACAGAACCTGGGTAAATGCATATAGGAGCTGAAGCAGGAGATTTCTCTTGCTCAATGCATAATTCATGTGCTCCGCCTGCAAAGTGTGTAAAATGAGAATTTCACACCGCAGCATGTGGCATGGAACTGCAGACAAGAGGCAGATGAAATCATATTTTTCAGTGCAAATTCTGCTTCTTATCCTTCCAATATTTATACAAAACCACCATTGACAAACCAAATGCACTGACTGATCACCTACTGTTTCCATTGTGTTAGCAGTTGAAAAGAGATCAGGCAGAAAGATAGACAATTTGTTTTTATATCTTTTTTTAAACAATGAACCAGGTTTTTAACAGTTGACTGACTATACCAGGCTTGTATAGGAGGCCAACAGTAACTGCAAACACATTTATTTATCCGTGCATTATATTCAAATCTTAAATTCTTTTTTAAATGTATGTGATTATGCATTTCAGTGTTTTATTTTTTTCCAAAAACTTTTAAAGGGTTTTATCTTTATGTAAAGAGCTAATTTAAAAGTTATATTTCTACAGCACCAAACTAAAAGCAGTGTACTATCAAACTATAATTGTCAGAGGATATTTTACTTCTGTTTTGTAAATATTACAACTGTATTAAAAATAATAATGCTATCATATAAATATACAAATATGTCCACCTCAAATTTATTTTTATGAATCCACAAGAATTCCATAATAACTATCCTCCTTAAATGGTTTTTAAAGGTATTTGTATTTTGCTCTAAAATGTATTTTAAAAATGTACTGTACTTGAATATTTATAAAGAAAGATTAACACTAACGGGAGCTAACAATCTGATTTTTAAAAAATAAGGGTTTTAGTCTACAGTTTCCTTACAGTAACTATTTTCTCTAAGTAGATGATGTTCCCAATTGCAAATATGACAAGGAATTATATTTTTTTATTTCCACAAAATAATTTTACATATTCAACTGATTAAAAGCACATTTGGTATAGATATTTTGATATTTATTTATTTATTTATTATTTATTAATTTATATTTATATTTATATACCGCCCCATTCCGAAGACTCGGGGCGGTTCACAGCTTATGATTAAGAATACAAACATAAATATAAATATATAGATTTAAAATTGGTTAAAAGTATTAAACTAATAGCTGTGTAATAAAAAAAATTTTTTAAATACTAAATATTTAAAACCCCATTTATAACTGGTTAAAAATCTTTAAAAACCCCTCAGTCAGGACCTCTAGGACCTATGGAAAGCTATGAAGAATCAACACTGGATGGGATCAGCAGAAGATCTGGCACCTGGGTCAGACGAAAGCTAGGAAGCATGGAAATTGTTGAACAGACCACGCACGGGTACAATAGCTTCCAGAGACACTCTTGAGCAAATGGGGCTAATTGGTGGCTTCCGTTCTTTGCGATTGTGGTAATGTGCAGACAACAACACATAGGTATACCTGCCCTTTGTGTCCCAATCAGCGTGCACTTGACCTCATGGCAGTGTGACAGAACATAATTAATGTTGCTAGTTTCTGGGCAAGATCTGTTGAATTTGTGCATATTTTAAATGTTGTATTTTGTATTTTATATTTCAATTTTGATGTCATACAGTACGCCTTCTTTTAATTGTGATGCTTCTGACACGAATAAGCCAACTTGCCCATTCAAATTTAAAGCGACTCCGATAAATGGGTGTCCAGCTTCTGCATGAACGTATCACAAAGCCCACCATCCTTTTGGAACATGGGTGCAATTCTCTAGAGCTGAACATCCAATTGAAAATTATTCAAAAGAATCTCACCCTAGCACAGTATTTCAACCATCCGTTCATTCATTCAAGCCTAAAAAAAACCCCAAGTGCTTTTAAGTGCCATATTAGCTCGAACAAATTGCCTTTTTAAACAGGCCACCTTCTTTTATCAAAAGCTGAAAAGAAAAGTTAGACTATTTTAGCAAGCGGCAGAGAGAGTCTGTTTTATGTGCAGTTGGTACAAGGGACAAAGCATCCTTCCTGCAAAGCATTTCTGAAGCATTATCAAACTGTTCATATTGTTAGGAAATTTTTCCTGACGTTCAGTTTGAACCAGTGAATTTCAGACCATCATGGGCCATTTGAGAACGGGCTAAAATCCCAGGAGGAAATGGGCTATGAATGAGGGTACAAACGAACAAATGTATGACCTGTATTTTGGGATATTAAAGAAAATACTCTACGTGGGGTCTTTGGTACGCTCTGAGCTTGATGGTTTCCTTGCAGATCTCATTATCAAACTAGGTAACATCATAGTTTGCACCCCACTCCCTTCTAGCATTGATGATAGCTATGGAGATTCTCAGTCCTCCAGGTCAGGGTTGTCCGAAAGGTGTTGTTTTTTTTTCAGGACAACTGGACTTTCTGGTTTTTCTTTGAAGACGTTTCGCTTCCCCTCCAAGAAGCTTCTTCAGCTCTGACT
>JANHFL010004267.1:108279-123496 GCA_032468155.1 Oxyrhabdium leporinum
TTTGCAGGAGACAATTAGTTCAATTCATTAGGGTGAAGATCTGTTCCTGACTTCTTGCCAAGTAATTGCTGCTACAGCATGGAGTTTGGAAGGTATTGACCTGGCAACTCTCCAAGCCTGATAAAGGTCTGTAGCTGTGAAATCTCATGAAAGACTGTTTGCCGGGACTTTGCTGGAGAGGAATTTCTTTTAACTAAATAAAAGAGGTTTTATCGGGACAAGAAGTCTGCTTCATGATCTTGGGAAGTCTAGCTCAGAACAGCTACTGATCAGACACTTTGGAAAACTACCTCCAGTCACAGCAGTCAATACTTGTTTGATCAAGCAACAGTTTGGTAGCTCTGTATGATTATCTATTAGATATAATTGTCAGCGGATTGCCATATCTTGTATACTGATTATCTCTCACTGTAGAATCAGTAATTTGGAAAAAAAATGTTTGCTAACATTCTCTAGTGCAGAAATAAAACTTTTGAGTCATACTGCAAGGTGCCTTTATAATATTTGTTCTTGCCAACCATGACAGCAGATGTCTTATTTTTAACTGGTCATAAAATACAACCTTCAGTATTTCAGAGTCAGCCACAGATGAGCTTTTATAAGCATGATTGCGGTGCTTATCATTTGACAGCAATTAAGCCTGCCACAACCTTCTAAGACAACAACTATGATTCTTGTGATCCATTGTATCCATTGAGCCTATAGTACCATACACGCTTCAGTATATTATAAAGTAATAAACTTTAACTATAGCCTGTACTTTTCTTCTGTATGTTTATATTCAGCAGATGTCTGCATATTTTGTCTTGCTTCTAAAAACAATGATTACTCTGGTTGCCTTTTTCTCCATATTCTCCATAAGATGAGAAGACAAATGGAGGAGTCAACCCATACCAGGTTTTATGGCGCTGAAAGCAGCAAGAGAGATTCTTGCAGGTTCCATATGTTTGAAATTAAATACCCAGATCAAATCAATCATCTTATGGAAAAAAAATCAGGAAATGTGCAACAATATTTGCAGAATGCAAGCTACTCTGGAATTTTCATTTCTTCAACCTTAATGTTTTCAGTTGAATGTATTCATGGGTTGAAAATGAGCTTCTCAGGGCAGCAAGCATACTATATCCTATGTAACTATTATTTAACATATTGCTATGAACATAAAGGGACTTCTATAGAAGTTATATATATATATATATTTAGACTGCCCAGAGCATATTCATACTAAGAAGAGTAAGCAACAGTAATTAAGTGTTTAAAGTTATGATGCAGGGCAATTTATAGTGCACTTTTCAACTGAATTTTCAGTTTTACTTTATTTTTGAAATCCCCTTAGATTAGAAGATGAGTATCAATAAAAACCTGATTGATCATAACCAGTAATACAAATGTAATTTTTTAAAAATCTTTTGATATTTTTATGCTTTATAATATACATTATAAAATAGAGATGTCCCAATCCATTAGATCATTCTACAGTGGTTTGGTTATTAGCAGCCAACAGCCTTCTTTAAAAAAGTTTATTTTCACTAACTTTAAAATAATGCTCTTGCAAAGGAATCCAATCCAGACAAAAGAGACGACACAAATTTTTGAGGCATCTTATACACACTTACAGAAACAATTGACAATATAATTTCAAGATCTGTGTATCTAAACAATATATACAAGACATACCTTAGGAAGAACAGAATCCAAATTATTTTCGGAATCACTTCCTGAGGTGGAATCTGAAGAACTTTCCTCAGCTGAGCTAGATTCTGGGTTGGGAGAACACTGCTCTTTCTGAGAATTCACTTTATTTTTTTCTTTTCTTTTCGAATCTCTAATATAAAATAAATATGGAATCAAAAAATTTATGTTTAGAATATTATGTAGCCTTGAAAGAAATTATTTTCAGAAGCATTTCCCAGAAATTGTATCTTCAAAAATTAGTGTACACATAATATAAAATATTATATAATATTATTAATAACTGATGTCAAATATATTTATTATATTACAATTATATTTATAATAAGCATTGCTTGCTACAAACAATATGCTCAATATAGAACTCAGGTATAAGGAGGTATTCTTGCCTCATGTGGCTTCCTCCATCTATCACACATCACAATATTCTCCTTTGTATTCTGGCATGCTGCACTTATACTTTGCAAAAACTACATAAAGTGAGCATCCTGTTCCAATTTTCATGCAAGCCTAAACTAGCAATAATCACAATTTGACTAATTCAAACATCCTCACAAAGTATGATTATCATAGATTTGGTGTGGATAAATAATTCTGGCATATGATTATCATAGATTTGGTGTGGATAAATAATTCTGGCATATGATTATCATAGATTTGGTGTGGAGAAATAATTCTGGCATATAAGAACTCATAAGACAGTTCAGAAATGAAATAAAATATATGGGTCCAAATCATATACAAACAAAATATATAAGTTGCATGTAATTTGGATGTATTTAATAAAATAGGAAGTTTAATTTAATAAAAAACAAAAATATATTTCTGAAATAAATGGGTCTAAATTGAAATAGCTATTACATTTCAATAAATTAATTGTATCATACAATATGTTTGATTATTACAACAAAAGCTAAATATGGTCATAATCATTTTGGAGATTTTGGAAAAAGTATATAATAATATTATATGAGGAACCATAGTAATAAACCATAAGTTATTAAAGTTACACTTTTAACTGTTATATCTTTAATTTTATTTATTGTATGTCCAATAAATTTATATAAAATATTTATAAAGATTATTAATAGATTTAAAATATTACATTTATATGACAACTATCTCCCAATGACAATGGGTGGTCCTCATCATAACCAATGATATAAATGTAAAGTTTTAATCCTAATAAAAGCATTCAAGAAAAATCAATATAAAAATACAAAAAAAACAAACAAACCAGCACAAGAATGATAGCAATACTATATTAACATATTACATTATAATATTCACTTATGAAATATTAACATAAAACCAGTAATTTAAAAAAAAACAAAAACATAATATTCTATGTAAGAAGTGTCTATTTGAGCAATATATCCATACCTTTCACCTCTATTCTCCACCTCTGTCTTCATGAGACAGTTTTAATTCCAAATATGATTAATCAAAACTCAGTATTCATTTAGTGAAATGAAATACTTAAAATAAAATCGATTTCTAATTTGAAGCTATGATTTTTCTGGACAAACTTATTTTATTACTTAGTTTTGTTATAGGCAAATCTTTATTTATCTTACAGGTTAAGAGTTTCAGATGTTAATCTAATGAAAAAAATTTACTGGTAACTAGCTTTTTAACTTTGCAATGATGAAAAGCCTGTATTAATTTAACCTACAGATTTCATTTGTTCTGAACAGGAAAAACAATATAAATCACTTTTAAAATCATTAAATCCTGACTTAAATTAATAAAGTCATAATTAGGGCATTATGCTGTGTTTGTTATGGAAGTGGCAGGGCGAGCTGCTTTAATTACTGTCTGTAATAAAAGGAGCACAGTGCATACTGAGCCACAATCAGCTCTGTCAGCCACGACTAAGCTGAGCTGCAAACTCATCAATGCATTGGCGGCAGGCTACAGAGTAAAAGGGCCATCATGTCCACCGAGGCCACTTGCTGACAGAAGTGGAAGAAACAGATTCAGACAATCCAAGGTATTAGCCCCAATTACTTAAATTCTTAATGGCATTTTAATACACATTAACTCTATTAGTAACAGGCAATCTTTAAAAGACCTTTCCCTTAAGCAGCTTCTGACCGTCTCTCTTCACAGCCCTTGCCTCTAATATCTGAATCATAATCCCTTTAATATAACATTATTTAGGAAAAAATCAATTGCCTTAGTTACCTAATGGCAAGATATAGAACGGTTTAATTTTATCCTTCACAAAATTACTATATAAGGTAACTAAGTGTTTCACAAAGTGGCGGGCTAACTGTACAGCCTCTCAAGGTTATGTTAATACAGTCTGCTCATCTAAATATATAACAGAAGATTTTTTTAAAAAAGGGTTTGTTTAACTTACATGTATATGTCATCTGAAATTACAGAAACGGGCAATATTTTTTTCCAAAGTAAATGTCACTATAAAGGCTGTGTAATTTTAACGTTGTGATCTAGTATTATAAACAAGTACATAGATACCTTTCTGAAACTGTTGTTCTTTTTCTTGGAATTCCTCTTTCAGACTTTGGTTTCCTATCATTCTCATCTTCAGTAGAAGAACTTGAGCTACTTTCCGTGCTGGTATCTCCTTGCACTTCTTTCTTTCCTTCCTCAGATTCAGATTCATTTTCTAGTTGTATGCATGAACAATTCAGGTGAGTAGCTTCCAACCCTACCTTCCAAATATGTTTAAGCATTCTTATACAATCTTATCATAAACAGAGACATAAAAAGTTGCTTCCATAGCTTTTAAACATTGTATTTTTAAAATCTAGGCTTAGTTTTTGACCATAATATGTTTGCAGGATGATGGAAAAGGAAAGAAATCAGACATGACCTACATCTCCTCTATCCTTACTTTCCTGCTCTAACATAGTGTCATCTTCAGAACTTAAGTATTTAATCTATTCTTGCACACACATCCAGTGATGACAATTTAATCAGGAATTTAAACAAGTTATTCAGTTTCTAATCGGCTGGAAAGTGTTTCTAATATTTAACTTGAAGGTACGCTTTCCCAGTTTCAGTCCACTGCTTCTAGTCATTATCCTTAATAATCTTCAGCAATTTTTCTCTTGTTTCCCAGTGTTCAGAGGACTAGCCCCACAGGATTTGAAAATGTGTCCTTTCTATATTTATATATGTGTGCCTATATTTACATACTTGTATTTTAATAATTCCATTAAATTAAAATGTTGGGTGGGAGGACCCAGTACAGATATAACATTGTTGATGTAATCGGAATGAAGGTGTGAGAAAAAGAAAATGAAAGCATTTGGGCATATTACTAACAATCTATTCATTGATTATTTCAATTTATCTCTATCTTAAATTCATGACTGACTAGCAAACTGAAATAATAAATATTTTATTATTGAGGAAAATAGACATAGCACATTAGCAATAATTAGAATCTAAAACATACCTTACTATATAAACAGTAGTCAAAAAGTAAGAAATATTGAAATAAATATGTACTCTAACAACTTCTCCTTTTTATTGTCTCTATACCCGATAATAGACTAGACTTCAGAGATTAAAATTCAAACTTCAGAACTTGTATTTCATAATTGCTATTGGCTTAGGTTAGTTTTTCTTTTTCTTTTTCTGTTTTAAAGGAGATCTAAAACGTATGATTCCAGTATCGCAATGTGAAAATGGGACTACGGAAATTTGAGATTATTTAAAATTTATGTACATGCCAGTTTTTACTTAAAATCTTAAAGCGGCTTATAGAGTACCTGTAATCAATTTGCCTAAAACAAGTGTCTCTGTGTATAATTATATAGGAGCAATAATTTTATTTAATTTTGAATATATGAAATAAAGGTGTGATTAAAATAAACAAAAGAGTGTAAAAATGTTGGGTGCATTTATGTATCTTATTGCCTATTATACCAATTGATACAACTACTACCATTACCTATAAGATGGAATCATTCACCTGTAATATAACTGGATGATATACAGTGGTATTGCTAGTGTTACAGTATTGCTTTTAAGTTCACAGCTCCACATCCCCAAGCATTCCCCATCTTTTTCTTTAAAAAGCCCCTTCCCTCTCCTTGTTCTGTTCCACAACACACAACTGCAATGACATGTTTTTATTTTTTAAAAGACTTAAGCTGCTGCTTTAGCTGGCACCTTCATACACTAGAAGGCTTCTTTAAAGTTCTATATGATGGCAAAGGTAAGAAAAAAATGGCATCAGTATCAAATAAAGTAATGAGAAAATAAACTGTATGCAGAAGAAGAAATTGGAAAGGAGGAGAAAGAAAGTGCCCTAGGAGAGAAGAAATGAGTAGGACAAAATCTGGGAGTAGGCTGAGCCAGAGTCTGCAGGAGAACATACCACTTTCACTACTGCTAGAAGAATCGTCACTTTCCTCATTAGTGTCCTCTTCCTCCTCTTCTTCATCAGACTCAGGGTAAAAATTTTCCATGGTTTCTTTTATTGCTTTTCCTTGTAGATAAGTCTGTTCTTTTGCCTGTTCATATAAATGGACAGTTTATACAGCTGAAGTAGAAATATTTATACTTATCCACACTTTACAGCTCTCTTTTTGGTCCTTGTGTGTGTGTGTGTGTATTACTCTGTGTGTGTGCGTGTGCGCACACACACACATATACATACACACACACACACAGTAATGTGAACCCCCTAAATTTGGAGCAAAAATATGGGCATTTTTACTTAATCCTCTACTACTATTTATTACTAGAATAATAGTATGCATTAGAAAACAATAATATCATTAGATTTATAGGCCATTTTACAATAAGGAATATTTAAAAACACACTTTTCAACATCAAAACCTGTTTAAAATAAAATGCATTATCTAATTTTTTGTAAGCCCCTGAAAATACTATTTTGCATTTTGATAACATTAAAAAGAACATAACAATGGCAGTAAAGATAATGCAACATGTATCCTTCTCTACATTCCTACTCCCAGAATCATTTTTGTTTTGTTTTGATGAATTGAGGGAAGGGATCAAATAGAACCTTTTAGGATGTGCAGTGAATGACATTTATCAGCAATAGTTGCAATTATCTAGGAATAGCCATGATGGTTTATTAATCTGAAAACACCTTGCCAATTAATTTGGGAAAGCTGAATTGGTTGGAGTAATTAATCATGAGCAAGTGAAGTTGGAAAAAGAACATAAGATACCAGACAGAACATACTGAACATCAGCAGAGTAATGCAGAGAATTTCAAAATAATTATCTGGAGCAGAAGCCTTATTTTACAATTATGTTTATTAAAATACACTTGAAACCTGAAAAACATATAGTTCGATAGATTTACAGTTCCTTGTTTCCAAAAGTATAAAATGCTATTTTGAAAAGTCAACATACCAATCCAACTTCTTCTACATTTCTCACTGACGGGTCAGGTGCAATTTCCGGCCAATTAGACAATTCCAGATAGCCAGAGGCTTTCATGTTCAGAGTATGAGACAAAGTACCAAGTTGGAAGTGTTCTCTATCTATTTGAGGGTGGGAAAGATGAAAAATACACACATGAGCTCTGCATCATAAAGAGCAATCTTAATCAGGACTAAAGGTAATTGGTATTACATTACTTCAAATGTCATGGAATAAATATAAACAAGAAGCTCTTCATAGGTCAAAAAACTGATTCCAGTCCATAGATTACAATAATCTCTCCCATAATGGTCAATAAAAAAGCTAATCAGTCAGTGCATTTAAAGGTGTTGATCTGAAATGTAGCTTCTCTAAAAATTACTTTACTGTGAATATTAAGAATGACAGCACAGTTAAATAAACCATATACATGTCTTGGCACAAACACATCCAGAATCTTAATAGTTTTTCTTTCAGAAGGAGTGCTGCTTTCAGGACTTAAAGTAGGATTAACATAGGATAGTATGTGACAATTTAGAAAGTAGATAATGAAAATGACAAAATTACTAATTATCATTATGATTTTTAGGTTTAGTTAAATAGCAATGGAGAAGGTACCACATGGCATTCTTCTCTATGCAACAATTTAGAAGAATAGCATCAATAATCAGTAAATTTACTATATCAGAAGTATAATGAATACTCTTCAATACTAATGAATACTCTTCAAAGTGAAGTTAGATTTCTTAAGCTGCTAAAGATATTTTCTACACAGACTGCACGTAGCACAAATTGTTTTTCCAGAAACTTATACCATACATGAAAACAAACATTTAAATCATATCTGATTTGTTTTTTAATCACATTTCACACAAGCAAACAACATACAATTCTGCTTAAATACTGAAAGCTTAAATCATATTGTTTGGATGCTATTTTTTAAGCTGACCACTTGGTTATTTAAATATATAGAAATAGATAAAACAGATGCATGTCTCTATCTACATTAGATAGAAAATGTACTGGCATACCTTTAAAAGGTGACTCAAGTAGTGGGGCAGGCTTTTGTACCAGAAATATTTTTTTGGCATATTTGTTTAAAGCTCCACTCTTGTCGTTTGGAACAATAAGCTGTCTAATAAATCTTGTTCGGTCTCTGATGTCGTAGCTTTGATCATACTTGCCGAGGTTTAATATGTACTGGGTAAGCAATTTTGTCTGTGAAAAACAGGACAAGAAGAAAATACAAGTTATTTATGATTATTGATAACTCTGGATAAACATATTTAAAAAGGTAATAAAAATGAATGGTTATGTCAAACAAATGTTGTTCCATAGGGAATATGCATTTCGAAAGCAGTAAATGGAATTTTGAAGCCAAAGCACATGTCCTCTTCTGTGTAGGGGAGGTGAATGCTGAGCACTGAGAAGCAGCCATGTGCTAGATTATTAAACTGCTGAAGTGGAAAGAAAGGCATCATTAAAAAAATAATCATATATGGCAAACCCGCTGAAGGGCCTACGTGAGAATAATGAATGTGGAAATACAACTAAAAACATGGCACTCAAAACTTAATCGGAAAAATATGCAGGACATCAAAACATCAGAGGGTATTAGGAGGCTGGCAAACTGCTTCTGCTGAGGTGTGTTTTATGAAGAGATACTGTCCCTGGCACAAGCCGTCTCTGCACTCTGACTGCACTCAGTTACTTTACTCTGAATTATGACCCATTAAAGCAGACACATGAATCACTGAACTGGATTACTGCAAATTATTTGCAGTGCATTTAGCTGTTACTTTTTCATAAAAGCAAGCTGCTGATGCCCTCTAAAAACCAGGATAAAAGACTTCTTCCATTTTTCCTCTCACAGCTTAAAGCCTCGGGTAATATTGGTCGTTTATATACGTAAAAGCAAATTATATTACCTCAGCTTTTTATAGCATAACCACATCCTTTAATTTCATGTAGAAATATTAATTATCAAAATTATTCAATGGATACTGTTTAATTTTTGCATTATAAAAAAACCATTGGAAATGCAGTTTGCATAAATTGTATATTTGGTTTGGCAGATATCTACAAATCACAACTGATAACATATAAAAATACATCATTTAAACACAAAATACAGAAAGTATTATATTTATTCTGCCTGTGATAAGCTATGTACATTACTTGATTTGAACATCTTTTCAATAGTCACACCCTTGCATAGCACAGAATTATATTCTGATGAATAAACATATTATTTCTCAAAAAAAGAAATTAGGAAAGCACAATGTATTTATATGAATGCATGACATTCATATAATGTATTTATTTGACATAAACATTTATTGTTTTGGTACTCTGTAATTATTTCTAAAATGTTACATTTTAAGCAGTACACTTAAACAAATGCAGTAGATAATAATTTCCCCAGTCGAGACAGATTGGTTTTAACTATCAAATAGTATTAAAAGAGACCAAAGATATATTTCTTTAGCTGTTAAGGAATCCTAATATTTAATATTCCTGGTAATTTGGTAAATTATCTGGTAATTTTGGTGCTTGTTTAGTATTGGAATACCAACAGAAAGTCAAGTCTACTATGTCTGCTCTGACTGCCAGTTCCACGGATTGTCAAACTGAATTGGGAACCATGTTTTTATTTTTGATCTTCGTTCATCCATCTTCACTCTCATTAAAAAGATATAGCTATTCTCCACTAAAGTGGAAAAATGTGTATTTGAAAACAGAAGAATGAAACTTTAATAAAACCTAGTTTACTGTATAAACCCATGCAATTCTCAAGTTTAAAGTATTTGATAATAGTGACCATTTTCAAACTTAATTTTTAAATGGTTACCATGAATATTGAGCTGAACTGACCATTATAATTAAGAAGGTTGGATCTGGATAGTACTTCAGTGAGAGATTATCAAGTAATTTCAGGGTTTTAGGCTATTGGAAAATAAAAAAAAATAATCCTGGGGAAAGACATCCACATAATCACCAAAAATCAAGGTCAACTCAAGGGAGTTTCACCTCACTACTGATATTCAACCGACTTAGTTACATTCAAACTTCATAAAAGGGGAATGTGGCTCAACTGCTGAAACACTGCTTTTAAAACAAATTTGAGGAAAATGATTTGTGGTTATGTTTAAACAGCACCTTTCACTGAATCAGCATGCTGCTCATCTTCTACTTGAATATTGTTTTCTACTACTATCCAAATAAGTCTTTCTCAATTTCGTATGCAATGCATGGCATAAAAGCAGTAAGACAATACAGGCTGGTATTACCAACTAGCCTGTATTTGCTACTATTGCAAAGACAATTCAAGATAATACTAGCTACATAAAATAACATTATTATTGGCCTTCACATACAATTATTATAAGGATTTATAAGTAACTGCCTCTTGACAATTTATTCAACACATAGGTGATAAGGCCAGAAAGAAAGATCTTGCAAATAATTAAGAAATTATCTCTCTGTAAATGTCCCTATTCTGTGCAGGAGAAAATATGGTGCTAGTTAGGACAAATGAAATAAAGAAGAAACATCCCTCTGTCTAATTACCTTGCAAAGAACTTGAGAAATAATAAATTCTGTCAGTTCAGCCATAAAAACACTTAGAAGGTTAAGGAATGCTGATAAAGCTGGGAGAAGATATTAGGAACTAAGCATAGATTCTGGGAACCAAGTACAGTTGAAGATTCATTCACAGAATACCTTCTTTGTTCATTCAATGGATCACTGTTTTTGTAACGCCACTCCATCACCTCAGAGAAATTGTATCTGACCTTAGTATCACATAAAATACTATTATATCCAATCATATTCTATCAACTGTATATACTAATTTGCATACATCTAGTTACTGGAATGGGTTTTTTTAGCTATCTCTGGTACTGTCATAAACAATCTGTGCTTCAACAGAAATTGTGTGATTTTTTAAATTTGAAAAGAGCCCTTAGAAAAATTTGAGAGAGGCTTCTCTTATAATTTAGCGTCAGCAATGGAATATCCAGAAAAACAGAGATGGTGCCAAGCACTTCTGCACTAAGCATCATGCATTCTTCCACTAAGGTATAAATTGGTAATGTCTGTGGCTGCCTGCCTAACCAGGGTTTGAACTTTGTCAATGTCCTCATTGTATGTGCATACATGAAACTCTGTCATGGAAAACACTGGATCCAGGAAATGCTGAGTGGACTCTATTTTGTGTCTAAAACAGGACAAGTTCTGGGTGCAAAGCCTGCAACAGGGGTCACCCTCAGAAACAGCTAAGAGAGAAAATAACGCCCCAGGCTGGGAACTATCCATACTTTAGGGCCCCAGGCATTATCTAGGTTAGGGATGTGGCTATGGGAATTCTAACTGAGCTCATGAAAGTTATTTGTGGCTCTTGGTTCAATAAACAGCATACCTATGCAAAATCTCTTAGGGAGATGCAGACAAGAGTCCCAGGGAGGTGTGAAGAACCTCTAATCACATAGTTCCAGTAAATCTACTTCTCCCAAAGTTTCATTGTATTGTATTCATTATTCATTATTCATTTTAGTGGAGACATGAGGAAAACTATAATTCTGATATTTTCTATCAGAACTGTAGGGCCCAATTTTGCTAGTAATGAGTATGTACTTTTTTTAGTACTGCAAACTAAACCGGCCCTTTTTGTTTCTGTCTGTCCAGGACATGCCAGAAACCAGTACAAATTACTTTCTTTTATTGACTTCTTCCTTTCTGAAAACCTGTCCAACAGCAGAAGGGAAACCTATTTTTTGTTCCTTCTTGAATCCTTGAGAATATAATGGGTCCTCTGACTGTTGTTCATTCAAACTTTATAAACCATAGTATTAGATATGAACCATCATCAATGTTACTGCCACAAGTGAAGGATTTTTGGTTATTTGGTAATGTTTGGCATTAAGTAGAAATTTTTCCAACGTCTTGAAACATTTGCAGAAATTTGTCTCAGCAAGGATTCATGGATTTGAACTCATGGATTTGTTTTAAAATATACTTATCAAGGTAGGCGTCAATACAAAGCCAGGTTTTTGCTTTTGGTTATGTGTTTCTGAATATTAAAATGGTAACTGTGGGCTTTAATTTTATGATTTCCAAAGTCCAAAAGAAAAACTCAACATTCTGATTTTATAAAAGACTATTCCATTCATTCAATGTTTTATTCAATCAAATTTAATGAACTATTTACAGTGTTATGTTTGTAATTTCACAGATCAATGTTATTTTAATCTTACCTGTTTTGAGTTGGTTAAATACAATTTTGCACCAAGATTTAAAATTTGCAGCTTTACAAGATCATCTTCCACAGTGAAGCTCTTGGCCATTTTTCTTAGAACATCAGGGGCTATTTTCGGAACTCGTTCACAGTATTCTCCAGTAAGCCAAAGAATGCTGGCTCTTGCAACAGGAACCTTAAGCAATAAATCAATTAAAACAACAATTTATAACCTTATTAAATGCCTTTTTGAAATTGCTTCTCTAATGGTACACTAGTAACAACTTAAGATAACTTAACAGAAACTCTCCACATATTTTAACCTTTGAATTTACCAAATGATTATTTACAGCTAGCTGTAATTTTTTCCTAAGGAGCTTTCCAAGCAGTTAGAGATTAAGTAATTGAAATTGCTGGTGAGATTAGTCATTTAGCTTAAAACAGGCTTCTATACCACTTTAGAAGAAAATAGTTCCAATACCCACATTAAAACAACTTTCTTTAAATGATGGATCAGAAAATGTTTCGCGATAATTTCATTGGGCTCCTGGAAATGCACATTTCCAGTGTTTCTTAAGTGATGAGCGTAGAAAAAAAATGTTAATTCCAAAGAAAAAGCAAAGTTAAGCAAAGAACTCCCTATTTTACTGTATTCTTAACCATTTGAACCAAGTCAATTTAAATGGCATACACATTTAAATACTGCTATCTGCACATAACCTAATATTAGTGCCCTTTGTATGTTTTGGACTTGTTTCAGGAAAAGTCACAGTAGAGGCTTTCCTGAAGGGTATTAAGTTTATAATGCCCCATAAAAAGGAACACTGGGGATCATGCTGCTTTCCTGCATATTGTCACTTAGCAGAGCATGGGTACACAAAACTACTGAAATACAGGCACTCCTAATAAAATAGGACGTGATACTCATACTCATTATGTAGATACAGTCCTGTGGTTGTAGAAAGTAGAGCATAACTATAAGTCTGTGTAGAAAATCTAGAAAGGTCAAACAGTGTTCCTCCCTGGTCAGCAGTTCTAATAGGGTCTAGGATAACTTTCCACAGCCGACTCGCCATGGCCAACCCAGTGCAGGACAACTTGCTGTGGCCAACTTGCCACGGGACAATTTTTCTCCTGTTACACTATACCCCCTCTTTTTCCCTTCTTCTCCTTTTACTTTTCCATGTTTTTTTTCTTTGTATTTTAAATTTCGATAAACTAATAAAAAAGTTAAATCGAAAAAAGAGAGAGAGACAGAGAGGGCAAGAAAGAAAACACTTTGTTTTCCTACTATGGAAAAAAATCTATTATTTGTCAATCTCATTTATGTAAGGGAGAGGATGACAATGATAACTTTGGAAGAATATTTAAAATTTTCTAAGCAAAGGAAGACAGGATTTCATGTAACAACTTTTCATATATTGCTCAAGGAATCTGGTGGAAGGAAAAGTCCAAGGTGGCTGTATCCTTCTAGAATAAGTTGTGTGTTTTCTTCTTTTCTCTTTTTTTTCTTTTTTTCATAAAAGGAGAAAAATAATCTAATTGGCCATTTGGGTGCTCTAAAAGTAACAGAAGCATTTTCCCCACTATCAAATGGGCAGAGATGCCAGGCAGAGAGCTCTATTGGAAAAACATACTGTATAGGTATACAATTGTTCAACCACTGAAACATATTGTAGGATCAACATATATGATTTTAGAGAAATAACAATATCTAGGAATTTATCAAGAGACATGCTTGATTTAAGGAGGTACCAACAGATATGACGTCTACATCAAAACATGCTCTCATCCCGTTTTCCCCTCTGAATCTATTTTACTACACATATCAATACTTTATTTTGCTATAACAATCAAATACTTTTGGTATCAGAACGCTTACATTTCTTACCAACTCATCTATAAAGTTGCAGGTAATCTACCTACGTTTTTGGTTTAATAGAAAACTGAAGTTGCTATTTAAGCAAGGCTAAAAAAAGAATGTTCAGTGCTTTATAATTTCTTCCAAACCAATTCATGATAATCTTATTTATTCATTTATTCCATTATTTTTATAAATAACTCAAGAGGGCAAACATATTCTTTTCTCCTATTTTTCCTACAACAATCACCTTTTGAGATAGGTCAGCTGAGTGTCTGGCCCAAAGTCATCCAGCCAGCTTTTGAGTAAAGCAGGACTACTACTCACAGTTGCCTGGTTTCTAGCCTGGTACCTTAACCACTATAGACCAATGTCTATGGAGTCATCCAGGTCATGATTGTCCCAAAGGTGCTTTTTCAAAAGGTAACTGGACTTTCTTTGTTTTTCCTTGAAGATATTCTGCTTCTCATCCAAGAAGCTTCTTCAGTTCTGACTGAATGGTAGAGAATGGAAGGATGTATATTCTTGCAATCATCTGGTCAACAAAACATACACATGCACACTTTAAACCCAAGAATACACTAAGACAGAAGCTTGGCCATCCCAAGCATAAAATACCCTGACACAAACTGAGCAATGTGATATATGCAGTACAATGCAATGATACATGTGCAGATCTGTACATTGGAGAAACAAAACAACTACTTCACAAACACATGGCACAACATAGGAAAACAAACCCATCAGGACAAGATTCAGCAGTCCATCTGCATTCTGGAGAGAGAGGACCACTTGTTTGAAAAAGGGGTCAAAGAGGTCATCTACATTACAATTGAATAGCCCTCTCTCAATAGAGGGAGAGGGATATGACACCATATTTCCTGTTTACAACACAGACCTTTCAGCAGTTCCAAGAAGTTTTCACTCCCATTTGCATTATTCAGCTGACCCTGCAGGCACAGATAAATCTCCAAGTGGCCTCAATGACTCTCAGAGAGAGTACTAATGACCAGATGACTGCAAGGAATATAAATCCTTCCATTCTCCACCA
>JANHFL010004268.1:0-17417 GCA_032468155.1 Oxyrhabdium leporinum
CGTACAGCCTGAAGATGACGGATGTGATTCCGTCGAAACGTTGCGAAAGAAACCGCCAATCTTACGGCGATAGAAACTGCCAACTTTACGCGGGAGAAAACCGAAAAGAACCCAAGATATACATACAAATACCCGCGAAAACCTCAAGAAGCATGTATATGTATATATATGTGTGTGTGTGTGTGTGTGTGTGTATAAACATACATACATACACACATACACATACATACATACATACATACATACATACATACATACATACATACATTTCAATTCATCAACTCAAAGGAAGCTGCTGAGACAGAACTGCTAATATGCCATGCAACTACAAAGACATAAAAGCATCTATGCAACAGCTAGGGTGCTTTTTTTTTTTAGAAATGAACAACTTGTGAATACTAAAAATAAAGCCTGTAAACCTGGAAATGAAGGTTTGATTTAAATTATTCCCAACTTTAATGATGCATTGTTCAGCCTTTGCCATCTTTATATTTTTCTTTTATTCAGGCTAAAATCTCTAGTTTATTTTGTATTATGAAATTCATATGGACAGATTGTAGTTACAATTCTTTTGAACATACACAAAAAATTGCTTGTAGCATTTTATTCTTAATCCTGATTCATCAGAAGTTATAGATGTGGGGAGTAACTAAAATCATAATTATAGACATATATGCAAAAGCAATAGCCCTTTAGTATAACATAATGATGCTAAAATAATTAAGACCAGGTGCTGATAAAACAGCTGTTTGGTGATTTATTATTTCACAAAAGCTTTAACATTTCTATAATGTCAAAGAAGAAATTAGCAAATGGAATAATCATCCATGGATTATCTAGCTACATGCTAATTTGTTAAATTGCTTGGTTTGTGGTAGCTGATAAATTCTTAAGAATGTATGAGCAAAATCTAAATCAGATTTAGATTAGATCATAAGAGTGACTGCCACATAAAACTCGCATCAAGAGAGTGGGTATGCATTTTTTCAGTTCATAAAATGTCCCTCAACTCCATCCACCAAATATACATTATATTTGTGAAATAGTAATATTTGTTCAACTTTGGCTAAGCCCTGACCAGCCTGCATTCAGGAAATGCTTTGCAAGGCCACAGTATAATCATACACTTAATTTAAATCTGCCGGTAGATAGCTGGAGGTAGCTAAAAGTAGAAAAGAAAAATAATACAAGTTAGTGAACATTACACTGGGATGGAATCATTTAATAAATTTGTATTGAAATTACTGCAGCATGCCCAACAGGGAACTGCTTTTGAATCTAAATTCACAAGCTTTACTGATGCAGATGGTTAGCAAGCAACATGCAAGATATTCCAGGTTACCTGTGCTGCTTGCATGTTCACTTTGGCTGCAATTTGGTTCTAGCTTACAGGTTAATATTCAGAATATTTACCTTCATAGGAAAGCTCACTGTAGGACTTTGGATCAGTAACTACTTTTCCATTCAACTTCCTTGCAGGACACTTATTGTGTGGAAAATTAAGAGAGAATATGCCTTGGATATCACCCTGAAAACCTAGAGAAAATCTAACACATAAACAAATGGCTTACTGCTATTAGAACTCAAGCAGACCCCAGTACTTTTTTTACTCTGTATAAATCCACCCTTTGTAATCTCTAATGCAGGCTTGATTATGATGCCATTAGTATGGCTTTATGGGTACAAGAACTTTCTCGATTTTAACATTCTCAGTATATTGCATTAACTGCCTTGGGGTTCAGCAATTAGCTTCACTTTGGCTGAAGCCACTGTTCCTCAAAAGGCTTTTAGATCACTTTGATGCATTGTCTGAGATTGTTTCTAAATGTGCACAATTATATTGTGGATTATCCTCACTTACCGATTCAGTTACTATTAAAATTAGTGATGGCACTGAATTACGACACTGCAGCATCTTGCAGTCATATGATTTCCATTAGTGACATTCATTGCTGGCTTCCTACTAGCAAATTAAATGGGGTAGCTGGCAAGAGATTGCAAATGTAATCACGTGATGTCACACTTAATGATGTTAAATTCAGTTAACAACAGCAACTGAAAACCACGAAGTGGCATGGCGACAGGGCATTGTGCTTTATGAGCACATTGTTCAGTGATTGAGATTTCAGTTCCAAGTAGCACTATTAGCTGAGAAATATTTTTTTTAAAATTGTTGATTTGTAGTTCTATATTTTTATTTTATTTTTGTAAATTGCCCTGTATATTTACTATAAATTATTTCTTCTTTTTTAATAATACTTTTGATTTTGGATTTGACACAATGTTTAATAAGTGTCGTCAACTGGTACAATATAGGGATTCTAATTCAGCACACATCACCTTGAAAGATATCAGTCTGGAAACTTCCTTAAAATAAAGTTTATTTATATTACTAGAAAATTGTTTTATCAGCTCAGTCTCATACAGGGATGCATACCTTTTCTTTCTTTTTCTTGTGTAATTCAAATGATGGCTTTGAACTTTGCATTACTTTTAGAAGTGTTACAATTTTCTGACAATTTCTATTGAATATATATGATCAAAATATGAGAAAACGAGAAAACACATTCTATTGCAAGACGTAGCTCATTAATGCTTGACCTAAAAAAAAAATCTATTTGACAATACAAATTTTGCATTGTTCAGATTTTTCTTATAGTACATCAACTTCTTCCAAATAGAAGCTCCAAAACTGATTTCTTTGATTTATTAAATATTCATTCCATTATAGAAATAGTTATATACTGCCCCACAACATTTTACAGCACTATTTGGGCAGTTTACAATGTAGAAGCATTATTTTCATATTGTCCCCCCTCCCCCGCAAAAAAAATCTGGGTCATTTTACAGATTTGGAAGGCTAAATCAACTTTGATCCCCATCAGGATTGAAATTCAGGCTGTGTGCAGAATTTGCCTGTAATACTGCACTTTAACCACTGCGTAACCAGGGCTCATTATATATTTGTTGATTATATCAACAAATCCATGCCAATTGTAGATTCTGGTATCTTGTGAATATCGAAAGTAACATTTGCTCTCTGATATTTTGGTTGTTAATCTGATAGAAATGTTAATGCCAAGAATTGGTACCTTGAAGGTTAACAATTCACTGTGGCATAAAGTTTTTAGAGATACAACAGATCTGATCTTTTAAAGATGCCAAACACCCACCCACACATACACCCACCCACACAAAAACACAGCTGTTCCTATTAAATTACAAGACTATGCTATAACAGTGCATTTTATTATCTTTAATGTGTTGCCTTTTGCATAATTAATATACTTCATATTTGTCCTTCACTCAGTGCATTTTTACACTTGTAATCTAAATGATGAAATGTAGATTCTGGTATCTTGTGAATATTGAAAGTAACATTTGGTCTCTGATATTTTGGTTGTTAATCTGATAGAAATGTTAATACCAAGAATTGGTACCTTGAAGGTTAACAATTCACTGTGTTATAAATATGAATAATTTGCACCATCAAGCTAAGTTGATTTTAATAGTATTAGGTATATTAGCTTTTTGTGTATATCTTTTCAAAAGGAATTAATAATCACTAACTAAACATTAACTGAACAACCAAATCCTTTTAACAATATCATTTTAACAAAAGTCAAACCACAGACTACTTGTAGTTTTACAAGTACCTGTAAATAATAAATCTGTTATTTGTTAAAACTGGTTTAATTGTCCATTTCAAGTCTGTGTATATATTTATCTCCCTTCCTCATATATACATGCACAAACTTGCAGGTAAGTATATGGAAGAGAGTTGAATATAGATTTTTTTCTGCAGTACTAATCTAATCAGAGCCCAAACTTAAAGAGTATCTGTATACCCTATAATTGAGGAATTTATTATTTTTGTATTTAGCCTCTTTTAAAATGCTACATGTAATTGTCAGCACTTAAACAACAACAGGTTAAAGGCTATTCTAAAATTTCCATGAGATCTGTAAACTGTATTTGTATAGATTGATATTCAATTTAATTAAGAATTTTAAATGAATTTGTGCTTACTTTGGTCCCAAACCCGGTTTGGAAACAGGCCGTGCAAGCACCTGGTTGGTGAATGCGCGTGCAGCTCGACTTGCATGAGCATGCACACTGGCACTTATGTGGGCTGGTTCGCCTGTTCCCCCCCGCTGGCCATCAAGGCATAAAGGTTGGGCACTGCTGTGGTAAAGCATCATCCAGAAGGCTTAATAAGTCTGCTTTAAATTATTTTTCTGTCAGTATGTGTAGCATAGCCCTAGGTCACATATAAACATGTTATGGCACACTATGTATTATTGCACAACTATACTGTCTCTATATGTGGTATTTTTTCCTACTATATACATATTCATTGTAACCTAAGGATGTGGACAGAATTTGCTAATACTGTAGGTTCCAAGAAAAGTAAAGACAAATAAGCAGATACAGGAAACATATAAGATGTAGCTTTCTTGCGGAATATATATCACATTTGTTTGTGAAAGGAGTTAAAATTCAATTAGGAATATTGCATTTGCCTTAGTTGCACAAAGCCCTAAGTTTCAATCTGTCAGATCATCTAGGATATATGAAAAAAGGCCTGCTAATGTATGGCTAGCCAGAGTTCTAGGCCGATATAGTAAGAATTAGGATAAACTACTATATTGTTTGTGCATTCCTGTTTTCTAAAAAATAACTATTTCATGATACTCTACTTAATACTAATAATAGAACTCTTGATGCAGATATTGTTAAGTAATATTTCCAGTGGAAACAGAAAGAGAAAGTAACGTTAGTTCTTCAAAACCTACATATTTGTCCATTGGACTTGGGACAGGTGCAAATATCTGATACAGCCTCTATGCAGACTTTGGAATCCTAAATATTGAAGTCTATAACAACACGAGATAAATTTTGAAAAGTTCTTGGGGGATTTGCTTCCTTTTTGTATATATTAACCCTGCGTCACCACTTTGCTATAATCTGGTAATAATAAGTAAAACTTTACC
Organism: Oxyrhabdium leporinum; assembly: GCA_032468155.1. Taxonomy (NCBI): domain Eukaryota; kingdom Metazoa; phylum Chordata; class Lepidosauria; order Squamata; family Cyclocoridae; genus Oxyrhabdium; species Oxyrhabdium leporinum. The sequence goes on from JANHFL010004268.1 coordinate 4,995, forward strand.
CAAATAGTAATTAAGTGAAGCAAGATGCCATGGAATCCATTAGTTTCTTCTGTATAACTTGAATTCATGTATTTAAGCAGCATTCCTTGCTCTTCAGGCAAACATATTTGCTGATAACATATTCTAGTCCAATTCTGTCTAATTTAAATCTGGGATTCAGTCACTAACCTGAAATAATAAAAGTTCAAAGGAGAGATCAACAAGAAAAAAATTCAAAGGATGTTAATTGATTTTAGTCTTTACTTCAAGTGAAGAGAGTATGGAGAAACCAGACAGATTTTTGGTAGGTGGAATTTGCATTTCCATAGGAATGTTTGAGAATCTGTGCATAGTGTTGAATAACTATCTTCTTTGCAAAATAAGTCTGTACTCTGTGAGACACTTGCTCTTGATGCCTCTGGATTCACAGATCTGCCTCAGCAATTATATAACTGAAGACTGTAGCTCTGGATCCTTTTCCCTTAAGCTGTTTAGGTTGAAATACATATTGGTTTTCCTCAAAACATTCTGACAAGGACATCATAAGGCACATGCATCATCCTTTATACTTAACAATATAAAGTAAAACAGGATCTTACAGTTTTCTGCTGTCTAGTCTTAAAAATATTTTTATGTCTTATTTTTCTCAAGGCACAATATTTCGGAGATTCTACTGGTTGCGGGCTTTTGCGAGCTTTGGGGAACAAAATTTCAGTACTATCCTTTTGAATAATTCTTTCATTTCCCTGCCACTTAATTTGATTTCAAGATTTAATTCGTTGATTTTAAGATCAATGCCCTTTCAACAAAACTAAATACAATGCTACCCATGTATTTCAGTAATAGGCATATAGTCTTGAGGCATAGGTGGCATTTTAATAACTCTATGGAATTATTATAAAATCAAATACTTTAATAATTAACATTCAAAATATGAAAAACTATTTTTTGTATCAATATATTCGTGTATGTCCATATCAACACATGCATATATGTCTGTAAATAAATGTTTAAGTGTAACTTTTCCTTATACGTACATATACAAATTGCATACAAATTCAGTTTGAATTTGAATTAAACTATTCTAAAATATAGAATAGTGCTACATTTATATCCCAAAGCCCAAATTTCTGTGTACAACTATTCTGACAATAATACAAATCAAATCTTCCCAAGCCTTAATCTGTTCTTTTGAGCTTAATATAATGTATTGTTTCTTTTTCAACCTGAAAAGAATTTATATATTTCTTTTTATTCAATCTCATTAGTTTACAATAAAAATAACAAAAGCTATCAATAATGGGTTAAAGTAATACAATGTAAGTATCATAATTTATAAGGTAGCTGGCAATTTTGACAGGTAACTATTGAGGCAAACATTTTATACCATTGTTTTATCTCTATGGGCAGATTACTCCACAATGTGAACATACTGTAAAGAATGTGGAGCCTTAATGCTCTCTGAGCTTGGGTAATGAAATGTCTGCAAGCAAACAACCAAGTAGACAATATCATGATAATAAAGAATACTTTCTCACTCCTAAGGTAAGTTCAACTGAGACGCCATGGACTGATTTTGTCATCTACACCTAGGCTTCCATCACTTTACAATTGCAAAATTATTATTAGATTTTGCTTCTATAACCATAAAAACACTAACATAACAATTCTATCAGTCAAAATTATGCAATTACTATGATGTTATCTATATACTATTTATGCATGTTTGGGAAGGACTTTAAGTTTTAATTTCCCTTTTGTTTTTCAGGGTCTGACTATCTTTCCGTGCTTAGGAACAGTGAAACATTCCTCAGAGATAAATCTCTTTATATATCAGTCAAACAATTCTAATAAATGAATTTGCTGTGAAGATGCCCAAATCTTGTAAATGTTGCTGCTGGTCAAACTTTGTGTAGAAAATGTTTCTTAAGGCTGAACAGAGGCACTACTCCTGTTTTTTTGGGTAAAGATATGCCTGATTTTTCCAGAATGACAGCATACAATTTAGATTTGGAAAAACAAAAATTTATGTAGGCTGCTCATTTTTTTCTAATTTTGTCTTATGTTTAGGGTAAAATACTTAAACATTGCAAATATTTTATATAATGGTCACAAAAACCAAACTATTTTTAAAAAAAACAAAACAACCCAACATGTTTAGATTTCATGGGGTGGTGTCGTGAAGTGAAGATGGCTTTGATTGTGACACAGACAATGGAATTGGTGAATAGATCAGTTCCTTTGAACTATTATGGATAAGGAGAGGGTGGAAGGATAAGAAGACAGGAGATTGCATAAATGTGCTGTGGACAACAGGTTTCCATGGGTTTGAAACAATGGAATTAACTACAGAAACATAAAAACATAGAAAACTGATGGCAGACAAAGACTTAGTGATCTATCAAGTCTGCCCTTTGAATTTTTAATTTTTAATTTTTTTTGACAGATGATGGACACGCATTTATCCCAAGCATGTTTAAACTCAGTTATTTATAACTGACCCACTACCTGGAAAATGGGTCTTCCACTACTCTTTCTGTGAACTAATGCTGTCTAATGTTAGTTTTGAATTTTCCTCCTATCACCTTGCAGCTAAGTCCCCATGTTCTTGATTTTTGCTTAATATTGAAAATACTGCCTTCTAGAACTTTATTAATACGCATACTTAATATTAAAGGTTTCACTCATGCCCCCTCTTTTCCTTCTATTCTCCACACTGTACATATTCAGTTCCTCCAATCTCTCCTGATATATTTTGTCCCTGAGACTTTCACCATTCTTGTTGCCCTGATCACTATTTTTTTTAAGTGAGGTCTCCATTCCAAATGGGGTCTAACAGGATTAGGACCTCCTTTTTTCCTGTTGGTGATCTTCTAGTGATGCATCCCAGAATTTTGTTTGCCTGTGATTTTGTTTCCTATCTTGTATGCAACTACAATGGAGACTTTTATAAGCTCCATTTAAAACTAATTATAAGCTTAATAATTTAAAGTCTGATATAAACAGCAAACAACTAAATAAGATTTTGATCTTTAAAAGTTATAAATTGACTAAGGTTCCAGATAAAATTGAAATATTGAAACTTACAGTAAGATTTTGGAATTAATTCTAAAGTAATTAATTAATTATAAAGCATAAACAATTTCTTATGGAAAATACATCCTGTTTTGTTTTTATAAGACACAACATAATTTTATGATTTCAAGAATTGTACACTAGGTGAGATTAAACGTTTTAGATAGACACTTTCCTACAAGATGCTTATGACAATAAAAATAGTGAAGGAGATTTTTAAAAAATAGAATCAGAAAATGGTAGCCACCATATCAACCATGGTGGCAATGATGTCTGTTTCTCTGAACAGACTATGTCCCAAAAATGTTATTGAAGAAACGTCAGACCTAAAGCAAATTTAATCTGACAAGATAGATATGGTATTAAATTTAGAATACAAGACTAAGGTAAGGAAAGTCACTTGGAATTTTCTAATGTAAAGTTGGACCATATGGTTGTCTAGAAACAAACATTTATTACCACAAAATTGTGGGTGTTTTGTTTAATAAAGTTTAAATATAAGATGCTACTTGCTATGGAAGCTACAGTAAATGGATGCTGTTCCACAAAGTGAATGCTTCATAGCATTGGTTTTTTTTTAAAGGTGAGTGTGAATGTAAGGATTTCAAAAGTGAAAATCTGTTCCCAAAGTTTGATTCTTTAATAAAGTCTATTATCACTAATCTTCCAGTGAGAGCAAGTCCACATCTGTTCTACATAACACTGTTTCACAGCTTGTTCCAATTCTTTCTCAAAATCAGCTGATTTTTTTTGTCTTTTAATCTCAGTTTAGTGATCTTTGTTATTTCAATACTTTAGAGTGTTTATTAGCCTCATCTCACTCTGAGGTTTGGATTTTCTGGCTCCTTTATTATAACAATAAGCTGCCAATTTTTATTCTTCCTTTTGTATCACATCTTGACTCAATTTCTTTATTTATTTTTGTCTATGTGTTGTTTCTCAACTTATCTGTGACCTACTTATCTCTCTGTGTGTATGTGGTTGATTCCTGGTGATCACTTGAACTACTGCCTGAAGTTTTCTTAGTAGGATTTCAGAAATGGTTTACCGTTACCTCGTTCCTAGGACTGAGTATGTGTGTTTGGCCCAAGATCATCACTGGTTGGACAGGACCAGGACTTCAAGTTTCATTTCATCTCATCACTGAACTAAACTGGTTCTAATTATAACTTGTAGTCTACGGTTCATCTCTTAAAGACCTTAAAAGCTTTTCTCATGTTTTCTTATAATAGAGAATGTCTGTACATATGCTTTTAAAATCTGGTTTTGGAAGTTCATTTACCAATTTATTTCTCCTTTTGGATTTCAAGCCATTCCGTGCTGCATTGATATTGTTGTTTTCTCACAAGGTGCTAAATTCCTTCCATCTATTCAGTGTTTATTTTCTGCTTATTAATATTAAATCTGAAATAATTGGCACCATAATTTGTTTTTCCATCTTTTGAAAAAAAGAAAAAGAAATTGGTAGCAAGAAGAAAAAGAATTAAGCTGAACTGCCTTAAGGCTTTTTAGTCTATCAGCAGATATCAGAATTATTTGAGCATATCATTTACTACTATTGCCTAAATCAACTTGTTGAATATCCTCTTCCTTTACCTTGTTAAGCGGCCAACAGTAAATTTCTACAGTAGTGTCAGCTTTATTTCTTTTTCTTTTCAATTTGAAGCAGATGCTTTCAACAAGCTTTCCTATTTTGGGCCATACATTTGTTCACAAGCCTATTGCTATTACACATACAGAGCCATTTTGCCTCCTTCTTTATAAGGTATATATCTTTGGAGCAAACCGCATCTTTTCACTAGTGTTATCTAATCTTGATTCTCATCCCGTGAGATTTCTTTTAACCAAGCAATATTTGATTTCCCAGCTTAGCATCTAGTTCTGCTTGTTATGTATTCTCTGGGCAGCAGAGAATTTGGTGTATAGACACCAAAGACTAGAAAGATTGCTGTTTACAAATCTATATAGTCAGCAATGTTGTATTAGAAGTTATGTACTGCTTTCTGACTAATGCCTCCACCATTATGGTATACAGCCATTTTCTTAATGCCCAGCATTCCCACTGAATCGTTGCATGTCTCTGCCCACTTTAATTTAAACCTTCCATTAATGTTTGCATGATTATTGATGAATAGTGTTTTTCTTATTTTTCTGAAGGGCAGCCCACCCCATCTCCTCTTCTACTCCTGGACAGCTGTCAGTGTCCTTTTCTCATTGGTGCTCCTATTTTGCTTGCCTTCAGAAAAACAAATCTTCGACCATGTGCTTAGCAATCACATATTATCTGGCCAGAAAACACATGACCAGACAGCCTTTTACAAACTCACTGGATCTATTCCACAATTACCAGATCATTTGAAAAAGTCATTAATTATTAATTCTGTCCAACAATTAATACTATTTCTGCATTGTCCTACTTCTTCCCCGCCACAAGATTGTTCTATTAAACACACAAATGATATTCAGGATGGCCTCTAATAGTTCAACAGATAATCACAGATCTCCTGATATTTCATGGCTTATCCCAACACCTTGATTGACATATATCAGTTATATTAACATTTGAATACAGACATAATTTTAGGAGATACTCCTGAAAGCTTTGATTGTACATTTCTACAACAGAAAAGATTCAGGTGGGGTCATTAAGCTACTGGACTTTCTTTTTTGTCATCTTCTGCAAATAAATTGGCTTATTCTGGATTTCTAGAAAATTGAGAGTTTTGTACCATATTTGAGGACACATGCATATAAGTCGGGTATGGTAAGAAAGTTATGCAATGGAGACAAATAGCAAAAGTAAAACAAAAAGCAACAGGGAGCATGAATGAGCATGTTGCATAGCTTTGTATGTTCACTCTTCTACTTCATCATTGAGAAAAAGCTAAAATAGCTGCGGTAGTTTTAAGAAAAATCTTGTTTAACCATATACATATATACACATACATCAAGACATGATTATGAAAAATGTTTATTTAGATTCCATGATTTCTACTATGTGATCGTAAAGCAATTCAAGTAGTTAGAAGACCAGATGCTGCCTCCCTCTCTTCTTTTATTAGCTAAATCAACCTATCTGATATCTGTACCCATACATTTTATTGTTTTAGAAATTTAATTATGATTCATTCAACTTGTGAACTTTTGCTCTGAGGATAGAAAAAAATAATTCCGTAAAAATGCAACAAAGAAACAAATGCAAACAAACTCCTGTGTGCTTTCTTCCAAATGTTAATTATTTCAATCTTTTCTTTCCCAGTGGTCTTATGATTCCCTCAACCCACATCCTTTTTTCTTAACCTAAAGCTAATATTGGTACCAATTAGGCATTAGATGTGTCATTAATATAGGAAAATAAACATATCATTTGCCTTCCTAATTTGCCTTTTCTTTTTTTTTAATTTAAAAAAGAGAGATTATTCTGAAGTCCTTTTCTTAAAACAAGCAGCTTTCTAGGTAAGCTGGAAATCCACTGCTTACACTTCTTTGCATTTAAGAAAAATCTCAGGAATAATAGCAGCAGAGTGACAAAATGAGCTTACAAGTCAGCCAAGACTGGAACAAGTTGTAGAAGACTCTCAATAGCTTCTCCCATAATCAAATGTAGCTACACCCATTCAATAAACTTGCAAAATACAATTTCCATTCTTAAAATGTAAAGTAGCAAATCTAGAATTTTTACAGGGGTGAGAGAAGAGAAATACACACAAATGTATGCACCACCATTCTTAAACCTGGCATCTTCCAAATGTAGGTAGTCCGTGATTAATGACTTGTAAATTATGGTCCTAGTTAGGGCCATAATGTTGGTTCCTAAGCAATGCAGTTGTTGTAACCAAGTCTGATCCCATTTAAATTCTTTTTGTCAACAAACAATAGGGTCAGTCAGGTGTGCTATCTGTTGTAACATCTGGAGTATGTAAATCTGAAACAACATGTATGTATTCCAAGAATATATATTGTTCATATAAGTTAATGGTATAGTTTCAAATTTTTATATATATACGTCATACTTTCAGTATATTTCTTCTAATATAATCCTTAAAACACTGTACAAATGAGAAATAACAAGTATGTCATTAAAACATGTACTTACCTGTAAACAATTTTGTGACAGTTTTATTCTGCTTTCGAGCAGAACAGAGAAGCAGCAACCATGGGGGGAAAAATTCATAGTGAGTAGCTAGAAGTTCAGCTATAGTTCCAGATAAGCCTGTAGATATCTGGTCACCTTCAGGGATATTGCACCCCTCATCTACTGAATCCACTAAGAGAAAGTAACTTTGTTGGGGGCTCTTAGCTCCCAGAAGTGGAAGCAAAATGCACCTGAAACAAAAAAGAAATAAATATAAAAATCATGTGCGCACACATAATACCAGGGTTAAGCAATGACTTAAAAAGAACATGAATAACTATGTGAAAATCATCTATTTTCAAATAATCAAAGCATCTGCAATTTTTCCAGGCTTTTATAGCTGCTTCAGAAGCTGTTCTTTCCCAGCTCTCTCTGCATTTCTATACCTTTTCTCTTTCAATATAAGGTATTCAGAGACACTTCAAAAGAGTTTTTAAAGCAATCAAACAAATTGGAAAAAAAAGCTATTTTAAACTTTGAAAGGAGTTCAATATGCACACATAGCACACAAAGAACATCTTTGGAATTAGTCCAATACATACAATTTTGTGACAAAACAAATTCTGTCACATTATTAGAAATTATATGACAGTGGAACTTGATATATGTAGACAAAAATTATCCTTGCTAAACACATTAAAAAATTTTCTTGATATTGTTGGGGACTCTTAATCTTTTACAATTTTATTATGGAAGTGTGGTAGGTTGGCACTAGAATTCTTCATAACTTGAAGCAGGTATTATCCACATTAATTTAGACTTCTGGAAACTATATTCCTAATATAGCCAGAGACCAGCAGATTGAGAAAACAAATTAAACATTGAAATCTTGAAGATAATCAAGTGCATAGTTTGCTTGTGCATAATAACTTCCAATTATGAGAATCGGATTGCAGTCTTTCAAAAAATCAAAGTTCCAGCTTCCTTTCTAACAAGACATAACAATAACAGCAACAGTGACCTAGATTGATTTTGGCCAGCTTCAATTGCCCTGCCACATGAACTATGACCATTCCAGGAATAATTGGCTTCTAGTAATGATCTACATTAGATTGCCTTCAAAGTCAATACAGTACAGAAAATCCAGTCAGTGCACAATGTAGCAAATGCACATTTGTCAGTAATATGCAGAATTAATACCTGTTGTAAAATAACTTTATGCTCTGACAATACCTTCATTCAAGGGAAAAAATGAAAATATTAAAAGCCATAAGCAGTATGAAAATCCGATAAACTATCTAGTTTCAGTAGCAGGTACAGTACACTTTTTCACAGTATTTATTTAAAACATGTATATACCACATCTTATATCAAAATCTGTATCAAAATAGGAACCCATGACTAGAAGCCCAGTTAAAGAATGAGTTAAAGCGTACAGTTTAAAAGTTAAAAAACAAAGTTAAAAAATTCAGAAGACTACAAAACCAGGTGGAGGGAATGCCCTCAAAATAATGTACCACCACGTCAGGACGCACTAAAAAGCTATTTTCTGCTTCACATTATTGGAAACATGGGAAAAATCTTTGTGTTTATGTGTGAAGCAGCTTTTAGCTCCTTTGAATCGGTTTTTAACTCCTCCCAGAAAACTGTACGATCAGTTCCTACAATTTTCTTGGCAAGGTTTTTCAGAAGTGGTTTGGCATTGCCTTCTTCCTAGGGCTGTGAGTCTGCAACTGCCAAAGATAACCTGGTTGGCTTTGTGCCCAAGGTGTGACTAGAACTTACTGTCTCCTGGCTTATAGTTTGATGCTTTAACCATTGCATCAAATTGCTTCTGAAGAAATTACTAGATCACAACCCAAAAGGGCAGATTAGGCAAGAAAAACATATTATTCAATGAGCTTTCCAAATAATATTTAAATGCTTTTTTTCATTATTCTTCAGTCTGGAGTGATAATATTCTTCTATGATTATATGTCAATATCTGATTAGCACCAATGTTCACTGTATTCTATGTGACCTGATTCCTGAGCTGCTTTCTGACATTGGATTGTTTTATTTATGTAGAATTGCCTGCTGTTGCTTTATGAAAATTATTTGAAACGGCATTGTTGTATCATACTATCTAATCTCACTTCTGAAACATAGAACGGAATCAGGACTGGAAGTACACTATAGTCTATAGATTCTTTTAAGTGATATTAGTTAAATTTTCCAATTAGCAAAGAGCCAAGGAAAAATCAGTTGAACACAATAAGCCAGAAGGCAAGCTTTTTCAAGTCTCTCTAATGATAAATTGATTAGGAAATTACCACCTTTAGCAAAGAAACTATACTCAACTATGGTTGAGTAATTAACTGGACAAAGCTAAGAGGTTCCACTACGGTGGAGTTCAGGATAATTTTGCTCAGATAACAACATTGGCATCACCATTTTGTTTATGCAACATCAACCAAAAAGATGACCAGCATACATAACTGACTTTTTTAATAGCACATTGTTACATATAATTAATTAATTGTGATGTTTTAAGCGTTCATCAACATTAGATCTGATTGAAATACTGACAATTGTGATCTCTCTCCCCTCAGTTCCACACAGAAATAGTTACTATTTTTGCTTAAGTGATCAAAAAAGTAACATGTATATTATGCAGGATAGAAAAAGTATTGATGCTTATAAATTTTGATGGTGCAGAAAATTCTTGAGAATAGTATGGATAGATAGGTAAACAAATAAATTAATCATAGCACAAATTATTACATTGTGAACACATTATGTCATGGCTCTCTTGAGAACAATGGAAAGAAAAGGAAAAATAGGCAACAAGGAGGATAAACTTGATTACAGAGGCAATGGGAACACATTGGGTGACATGAAGGGCTAGGATGAGGACATTCTGGAGAAGATAAGTCTATGTGATTGCTAAACGTTGACAACAACTCAGTGTTACATAATCAAAAATCAATTAAAGATTGTAGTTGCCATCAGTTTCCCCAAACCAGAGATCCTACAACAAAAGGCGTTTCAGCATATTTAGAAAGTTATTTTTGTAGTTTCTAACTGCAATGTGATTTGAATTTTATTTCACAAGTTATTCAATAGGACAACTATTCGTCGTATAAATTCATACGAAGTTAGTTTCAAATCAAAATGAACTACCCATGGTCCTCAAATTGCAACCACAATTGAGCCCAACATTTCTGTGGTTAAGTGAGACATTTGTTGAGTTTTGTCCCATTTTATGACCTTTCTTGCCACAGTTGTTGAGTGAATCCCTGCAGCTGATAAGTTAGTAACACGGTTGTTAAGTGCTTTTTTTCCATTGACTTTGCTTTTCAAAGGTTGCAAAATCACATGACCCTGGGACACAGCAACGGTCATAAGTATAAACCAGTTGCCAAGCATCTGAATTTTGATCACATGATCATGGGGATACTATAAAGTTTGCAACTGTGAAAAATGATCATAAGTTAGTGCTGCTGAATCTTTGAATGATCACTAGATGAACTGTTGTAAATCGAGAACTACCTGTACTTCTTAACACGATTTTTTCAAGATAGCTGTTTATTACTTTCACCAATAATTGAATTTTTAAAACATTCTGAGACTGGAAAAACCCCCGATATGTGATAAATTTTAGTGTGCCTATCACGAATGCATAAGAATCCAAGCAATCCTTTCCAAGACATATCTTGCCAGAAGTTGCTATTTCTATAGATGAGTTCTTTACCCACAAGCACCACTCATTGTGTATCACTAGATACTTTTTTGGTTTTAATAATGAATCGTGATGTTGCTAAGATACAGCGAAACATATACATAAAACAGAATAAAAGTGTATAGAAAAAGGGGGAAAAATCCCTTCTAAATGCTGTTACAGCAGATTTTTTTTTCCAGGAATAAACCATGTAATGATGGCTTTACCTATTGCAGAAGGTGTGGTTTTTGTCCCCAAAAAGCAGCTTTTACCCAAAATTAATGCTGCCAGTTTCTGATTTTGATTTTCAAGAAAGCTGCAGAATGTTATGTGCAATTGTAACATTGAAGAGTATGAATAAAATAGTGCTTCATACCATCAACTGGCTTCATCTATTGTACTTTTTAATAAATCACTTTTAAAAATTAGTTTAAAAAATTAAATTAAAAAAAAAATAAAAAATAAAAAAAACCTTCTAAAAATGTCAGAGGAACAAACTGACTTACTTTACTGTATTCCATCTGTGACTTAAACTTGCCGGAGGCATTATTTTTGAAAAGCCTTTTTTTAAAAACATGATTAGAAACATGTTTAGAATGGGTTTTTTTCTGTAGTTGTTGCAACTCTACATTCTCTTAAGTGTTGGAAAACAACCTGAAGATTTGGGAGGAAGATGTTGCAAATGGTAAGAGGTACATTATTCATTAGTAAGGGATAAATAACCAAGCTTTTCCCACTTCCATTCCATTTTCTATTTCCTATTAATTTTAAATTTTCCTTTCAACTGACTAAAATGAGAGGAAAACCTATGAATATTAGCTTCTAAACTGTATTATATTTTTCCCATAGTCTGGGTGGGAAGGAGATACTGGTGGAACTGGTCAAATCAATATCAACACAGTACGGTGTCTATTTCTGGGAAAGGCTACAAATTTGTTCAGAAGGAGATCTAAATTTTATCTCATTTGCTCCAGGCCCACTTACCCAGGGACCAGAATATATTGTCTTTAGCCTACTCTCTCCCTTCATATATGTCATTTACTACTTTACAGTACTAATTTTACAAATGTAGAATTTTTAAAAGTCACATATTAACATGCCACAGATTAAAAACAAAATAGAAAAGTTACATTCAAGCATACATGTAACAGATGAATAAATTTGCTTTAAGCACCTTCCTAAACTATCACAAGAAAGGAACATATCGAACACTTTCTTCGCCACTCACAAAAGATTTCAATGTGGGGGGGGGGGGAAAGAAGCAGAATTTATTGCTGATTTTATATATATCTAAAAGGTGACTTGCTAAAGACTGGAGAGGACTTTGTTCTGGTGATAACTTGTGTGTAAGCCGTACACAGATTTGTTCATCAAAAACAGCAGCTTCACTTGGTCTGCAAAGGCAATGAGCAATCAGGATAGCTATTTCACATGAAAATGGAATGATACTTCCAAAACTAAAAACTCATGATGCATGCCTCCATATTATGCGTCCTCTTCATTTACGGACTATCTTTTGTAGGAATTATACGTGCAGGCTGGTAAGGCATATCACCAGCTGTACCATGATAATCTGAGTCTCCTCTGGAGCCGC